>CM050860.1:32338460-32505582 GCA_027580175.1 Siniperca scherzeri
GCTTCTCATTGCACTTTTCCTATAGAGCAGGTCTAGACCGTACTCTTTATAATATTAATTACAGAGACCCAACAAATCCCACCATGAGCAAGCATTTGGCGACAGTGGCAAGGAAAAACTTCCTTTAAGAGGCAGAAACCTTGGACAGAGCCAGACTCAATGGTGGGTGGCCATCTGCAGCTGCTGTGTTAGGTTTTGAGAGAGAGAGAGAGGTTTATGGATGGTGCCAGACCATTAAGAGCTTTGTAGGTGAGGAGAAGGATTTTAAGGGAGTCTTAAGGGACTTATTTGGGCAGCCGGATAATAAGGAATTGCAGTAGTCCAGCCTAGAAGTAACAAATGCATGCACTAATTTTTCGGCATCATTTTGAGACAGGATCTGCCTGATTTTTGCAATGTCATGTAAGTGAAAAAAGGCAGTCCTTGAAGTTTAGTTAACTGGTTAGTTTCATCTGGTTTGATCGATAGATATAATTGGGTATCATCCGCATAACAATGAAAGTTTATGGAGTGCTTCCTAATAATACTGCCTAGAGGAAGCATATATAAGGTGAATAGAATCGGTCCAAGCACAGAACCTTGTGGAACTCCGTGACTAAGTTTGGCGTGCACGGAGGACTCACCATTAACATATACAAACTGAGATCGATCTGATAGATTCGGTTCCTTTAATGCCAATTACATGTTCCAGTCTCTGTAATAGGATGTGATGGTCAATGGTGTCAAACGCAGCACTAAGATCTAACAAGACAAGTACAGAGACAAGTCCATTGTTATGAAAGGTATTGTTATGAAATGAACATATGTTACACAATAGAGTCTGCTTTTTACATCTGACTTGGTTCCAACTCTGAAGAATGTTCTGGAAAGAAGTTGGCTAACCAATGGGCCTGCAGAGTCAGCGCTTGCTTTGCTAAAAGAATGTCCCGAGACAAGGTGATTGGTGCAACTTTGAAGTCAATTGGGTCATTTGTTGTGAAAATATGGCCATATGAAAAGGTGACATTTGGGAACACTGACTATTCCATTCAACAACATGCCAAATGTCAGAATATAAGGAATCAACACTTAAATTTTGACATTTGGCATACCTCAGAATGGAGCAGTCGATGTTTGGACAGCACACTGTGTCAAAAATGTTCCCGTTTGTCATTGTGACATTTGGAAACCCTGAACACGCCATTCAAAGGAATGCCAAATGTCAAAATATAAGGGTATATTCCTTTCATTTTGACATTTGGCATACCTCAGAATGGAGCATTCAGTATTCCCATATGGTCAAAACTTTTCCCATTTGTCTGAATGGGATTTTGTGGTCCTGGTACTCTGTGGGGTCCTCCAGTAACCTTTTGACACAGGGGTTTGACAAACAGGAACCTGGGAATATTTTTGACACCCCGGGTCCTGTCAAAAATGTTATCAAATGTCAAACCATTTGTCAAAAATGTTCTTGTTTGTCATTCGGCATACTGTGGGATTTTTTGGGTCTCTGTAATTAATATTATAAAGAGTACGGTCTAGACCTGCTTTATAGGAGAAGCGCAATGAGATAACTTCTGTTATGAATTGGCACTATATAAATAAAATTGAATTGAATTTAATTGAACTGTCACCTGGTGGCTGGTTTGGCATAACTGACAAACGGGAACACCGTGGTGAAACTTTGAAAAATCGTAACTCGGGCACCGTAGGTCGTACCAGAACAGCGTTTTTTTCGTGGGGTCCCGGCCAAAAGTTAATGTGGACCCCATCGTGTCCCAATTTTTGGGGGCCGTAAAAGCGAGTCAATCCTCAATAACCTCCATGTTAAAATGCCCAACTTTACAGCAGAAATAAACATGTTTACAGCCTGGTACAAAAACCGGTTTTGGTCAGTTTATTTAATTTAGCCTTTCATGACATCTGTGAGGGGTGGAATTTTTATATAACTCACCCGTTTAAATTATATTAAGGTTATGCATAATTGAGGTTGTGGCCTCTTTGAGTGACAGGTGGGTGCACTATCAGGTGGCTTGCCGCTAGGTGGTTCAGCAACCAGTCTTCATTCAGCCCACCTCAGCTCCACCACTTTGCCCATTTTTTGATTAGTTGGAGTCAGGGACTGCCAAAATGGCGACGGCGGAGCCACCTGAGCAGCCCACTTTGAGCTTCACAAAGGCTCTTCAGAAACCTATGGGTGATGTCACGGACACTATGTCCATTTTTTAATACAGTCTATGGTTCTGAATCTTCAGTGAGAGGCTGCCTGAACACTGTGGGGAGAAACTCGCCTTCCAGTCTGTTTTAGTCCCGTTCCGCTAATCGACACATCGTCTTTAAACGTGTCGTAAATGACACATTTGAAGTGTTTCCACAGTCAGACCCGACTTCAGTTGAACAATATCGGCATACAGTTTGACAATAATCGTTGCTAATTTTCGCTGTAACGAACCAGGAAATGGACACTACATGAGCTTGACTAACCTGGCTAAGCAGGCTAAGCCGACTACCATGCCACGGCTGATAGACAGCAACTGGTGCACCGCCAAGACTTTCCGGGTAAAACTCGCACTCTAGAATTTCTGTTCCGCACATGCGAATAGAAGACATAAATATTAAACTATTTTTACGGGGGGGTGGGACGATACAGAAGACAGAACTGCTACTCAAGACCATGGACGATTTGGTTGTGGTTTCAGAACAGTTACACCCATAATAAATGTTTTAACTATGCAAGCAATGTGGGCACACAAGAAGGGCAGGAATAGGGTGTTAAAACCATATTTATTTTCTTAATAATTAGCCTCAAATTTTTTTCATAGCCTAAGCCTCAACATCTTATTATGTAAAATTTTTATCATGTTGTATAGAATAGTGTATACAATGTATACATTATTCTGTTGTGTGCTATTACAGTAGATGGTTCCACTTAACTCATACATATACTATACTTTGCTGCTACTTTACTCATTATCTATCTTTTAGACTGTACTGCACTATTGGCTTAAGTTTATGTATATTGCTTGACTTTTTAACCTTTTTTTTAGCTTATCTTGTGCGTGTGTCAATAAAAGGTTTATCTTAAAATACACCAACTTAGCTCTGTGTTCTTCATGGTATAATCAAAGTGAATTATTAAGTCCTTCATTAAAAAAACAAAACAAAACACGCAAACTGACAAAATGATCAAACGATCTGTTTACTCAGCAAACACAGCATATCACAGCAATAGTAGTGCGCTACTACTTGTAGAGAGTCCTTAGTTGTTGTCCATTCGGCACTCACAGTAAACCAGCATAATTATCCACAAGCTGACTGCATTCGGCCGTGGGCCACCACCTCTGCCCAGGACGAATGGTGGTTGGGAGTTGAGCAGGAGGACGGTCGTGGACAGGTGAAGGGGTCCCACAGGACTGTGTCTTGGCAGGCTGAGCTCAGGACAGCAATCCGTTGATTGCCCAGAAGCCACGTCTATAAGGCTGGACAGGAGTGGTCTTTCTTCTGTAAGTCATTCACAAATCGCCGATCCCCATGTGTAACAATTGGTAATTTGTGTGATTTAGATTTACACATATTGATAGCGGTAGCTATTTTGACGGCGAACATATGCAAGACATATACATTCAGATTTTTTTGGATAATGCAAATCAGTCACCTACCATTGTCACAAGGCACAGTGTAGCGAAAACATCCGAGAATGCCTTCAGTTACATCGTTTTGGGGGACGTAAAAAAAAATCTATTTATTATTTGCTGTCATGGAGTGAGGGGGGCATGCAGCAAAAGGCCACAGGTTGGATTCGAACCCAGTCTGCTGCGGGAAGGACTCAGCCTTGCACATGGGGTGTGCGTTCTACCAGGTGAGCTTCAGCCCTGCCCTGTACAGCTCTCCCCAGCAGTTTTAATAAGAGCCTAATGTCTGTTTGGGTATCTGTGTTTGGCTCAGGGGCACTCAAACAGCTTTGTGTGCTGCAGTCAACAATGGAGCTGCCATTAGTCAGAAGATCAAGTTACTCAACAACTATGTGGTTCCTACACACCTTTCTCTGTATCTGTGTCTCTATAGACACACTCAAATGCACACACATACACACACTCGATCGTGTACAGACAGATGAAGTGAATTTTGAAAGTAATTGAGCTGAGCCTTTCATCAGGAGTACAATTACTTTTACCACTCACACATCTGTGTGTGTGTGTGTATAACAGGGCTGTATGTTGTGTGTGTTGGGGTGCCAGCTGTATGTGCCTGAAGGCATGTAGTTTCCTGCCCCTCTACCTTTCTCTCTCCTCTTCTGTTTGTCTGACTCTTTTATTTTTGTATCCTTTTAATTTGTTTCATTTAAAATTCAAAGCCATGTGCTGACAGGACAGGATTTTCCAGTGTTGCCAAAGCAACACAACAGCTGCATCAACAACCACAACAACCCAACTGTGAATTGGTTTTCTTCTGCTCTGTCTTTATTTAACCAGCTAAAAAAGAAAAGCTTGAAAAATATTGTAGTGTAAGCCTTGTGGGGAGTTGTCTTGATTTGGTCTTTAATTTATAAGTAACTACAGGAAGTGTTAAGTTGTAGTCCCTGGGTAGCTTGAGCTTTCATGACAACATCACAATGACATCACCGTTGTCTCTACATCATGTGGCTTTGTGCCAGCCACCAGTTAATGCTGCTGACACCTGATAGCATGTCATGACTCAATGATCCCAGTGCTGTTAGTTTCTGTCAGAGATGGAAGGAGTACTTGAACATTGTACTCAAGTAAAAGTACTTAGTACTTAGATAAAAGTAAAAAGTAGGTCAGTTAAAATGTACTGAGTCAACATTACTGCATTACATTTTTAAAAGAATGTGATAAAGAAAAAAATGTATGATGATATATGATACTACTGTTAGATTAAAGAACACATTTAAGCTACAAAATTAATTGAATTAAATGTCAACATATATACATCACAACACCGAGCCCTGATGTTCAAACCAACAATACATTTCCATTTCTTTTTTCCCCCTTTTTTAATAACTTCTTTTTTATTTAGTGAGACAAGACATAACAGGTGAGACAAGACAAGACAGAATACATTTGGTGACATGACAGGATTAGCACGACAGGGCAAAACATGCTTCGTAGAAAATTCCATAGAATCTATAGACGGCACTTGTGCTATACAACTGATTATCTATTATAAATACAGAACCGCCTTCCTCACTAGAGCCTTACTGGAATCAACAAGAAAAGAGGACAAAACTCAGACTATTAAACAAAAATGGCCTACAATAAATAAAAAGTCTATGGACACCACAGGGGTGCCACCAATTTGCTAAGCTACGATGCTTATTATCATTAGCAAAGAGCAATGTACACAACATTCAGGTAGCTGCTTATCATTTTCGCCAGTTAATGTGATAAATGTCACCGGTGGCAGGTCATATCAGCTGTCACTAATTAATGTTAATTCTGTGAGTAACTTGATGACGGGCCAAAATAAACTTGTCTGTTGACGGGTTTGTGTGCTCTCTGCATGCTGGTACACTATTAGAGTGATAACTCCTCTCTTTAGCTGATTGTGTCACATCAATTTCAGAACCTCCCAATTAAACTTTCATTCATTTCTCTCAAAACCTCTCTCTCTCTCTCTGTCTCTCTCTCTCAAAACCTAACATGGCAGCGGCGGATGGCCGCCCACCATTGAGTCTGGTTCTGTCCAAGGTTTCTGCCTCTTAAAGGAAGTTTTTCCTTGACACTGCCGCCAAATGCTTGCACATGGTGGGATTTGTTGGGTCTCTGTAATTAATATTATAAAGAGTACGGTCGAGATCTGCTCTATAGGAAAAGTGCAATGAGATAACTTCTGTTATGAACTGGCGCTATATAAATAAAATTGAATTGAATATGATATCAATAATTTAAGCTTATAAACTGTAAGCTTATGAAAAAGATTTTTGAAAAAGGTACCCAGTATCAAAGGACTTAGGATCGAGGCCAGGGACATCCCTGCCCATCCATCCACCCACTGTGTTTTATGTGAGATTTTTTTAAATTTTTAAATGTTTGGGAGGAAACAACACTGATAGCTGTGCTCATGTTCTGATGATTAACCATTTGTCAATGGTGTTGGATGTGTGTGTTACTGATATTATGGCAGGCTCTTAACTGCTTGTGTTGGAGAGTGGACTCTCTGGCTGGGTGATGTAAGTGTCTATTCTGAAACTTTTGCCTGTGTTGCTTTGTGTGTTTAAAGTGAGGCTAATTTAGGTTGGCTAAGGTTGCTTCTGTTGCTGTGTGTGTTGCAGCATTTGGCCAGTTAGCGCAGGACAAAGTGAGGTGAGAAAATGTTACATAAGGCTAGATATTTAAAGGATGAGTTCAGACTTGATTTGGCTAACTTAGACTGCTGAGGCCTAAAGGGATCACTTCACAGCCAGTATGGACAGGAGGGAGGATTACAGCCACCAATAACTCTTTCAGTGTACAAATGGACAACAGTGTAGGGGTTCTTCAACCAGACAAAAAAAGTATAAAACTATGTTAATGCTTTTTATTGACATACATTCAACCTAGCAAATAACACAATAATGAAATTGATCTTTGTGTCTTCCGTAAATCTAACAAAGTATTAGAAATATGGCCTAAATTATTAGGTATTTTTATTGCACTATCCCTGAAAATTACATTTTGATACTGATAAAAATTGACACTGAAATAGCACTGTATTTACAAAAAAATCAAATACAATACAAATCACAAAAAAGACCCACTGTTGTGAAGTGGGGGAAGAGGCTGTAAAGAGTTCACTGCTGCTGTTGCAAATAGTTGCCCATGTTATTAATTGGTTTAGGGTTGCACAATTGAAATAAGAATAAGGTCTTGATTCAGACTTCTATGCAATCTAATGTGTGTCAATGTGACAATGATTCTGCTGTGTTTGCATTAGCAGGGAGATCCACTGCATCAAAACAAACACTCTGAATCAACAAATGACAAACAGTTGCCTCCATTAACCAGTCAGTAGATGGCGCCTCAATACATTACTGCTTGAACATTCTAGGTTCAGATCACACACACAGCATTTCTAGGTACACTAGGAGCAGGGGTGTTGTTTTGATTGTTTTGGATTTGACATCAGGTAAGATTAGATAGTGAGGTTTTGTTTCTAATTTGGTTTTGTTAAGGTGAAGTTAGTTGTAGCTGTAGTTTTAAGAGTTATATTCTTTTGTTTGATTTGAACAGCACCCACTAGGGTTGTGCGATGTCTACCGAATTGGCATATGACGATGTTCACAGTGTAACATCACCATGGATGATGATATTGTTGTTGGTACTATAATTTATTTTTATATACTTTCTTTTATACTTTTTATATGTATGTATGTTGATATTAATTACTATTTCTATTTTTTGCACATTTGAGCCCATTCACAGCCCATCCTCACCTCCTCACCCAGCCTTTCCTTACTTTTCCTCCCTATAATCTATTGTTGTAAGAGCAGCGTGGCTTCTTTAAGGAATAAGGCAGTGCTTAGGCAAGTGAGAGAGAGAGTGATGGTGACTGCACTCAGAGCAGACAGGTGTTGGCGATCGGAGCAGAGGGAAAGGTTAGCAGTGGAGTGGCAGTAAATGTACAGTGTAGGTTGCAGTTTGCCCATGAATAAACGCTGCAGCTCCTCAGTACCCAAGACGTTCCCGTGTCTTGCCTCCCAGCTGCTGGGTAAAAGTGAAGGTGGTTAGCATCAACTTCAGCCCTGGAGGAAAACAGTGTCTTCCCTGTGCTTCCCGACCACGGTCTGAAAGCTGCAGCAGGAACAGTTAACACTATGCTTAAGTTACCTCATCATATGATTATAAAAGTATTTTAAATACTAGTCATAGTGTTAAACTTCTCTTATTAGCTTTTATTGCACTTTCAGTAACAAGATTTTACTCGCTCGGGAGGCGATGTATGAAGGCATCAGCCCAACCCTAGCACCCACTGACCCTTTTCCTTTGTAGCTTGCCTAAATTTTGAGTTGTGTTCAAGTTTCTTCTAAAAATTAACATTCTTTTACCAAATCCATCTGGTTTTATGTTGCTTCCCTTACCCTAGCGAGCTGGGTCGTAACATAAATGGGGGCTCGTCTGGGATATCTCCTAAATGATTCCCATAGCCAACAGGCAGGCACAGTTACAATTTCAGCTAGAAATCAAAAAGCTGGAAATTGAGGCTGACAAAGCCGTACAACTGTGTCAGCTGGAGCTGGAGTCCCAAAAGGAGGCTTGTGTGCCGTCTGCATCAGCAGAGGCCATAGGTACATCTTTCACTTCCACCACCCTACCCGCACCGCAGTTCATTTGATGTTAGGAGGCACATTGCTTTAGTGCCCACCAGTGTAGGTGGTAACGCACTACAAGTAACGCGCTAAAGATGACTTTTTTGGTGTAACGAGCAACATAAAGCGCTAGTTTTGCAATTCAAGTAATTAGTTATTTAGTTACGTTTTCAAATAAGCAATCCGATACTGTTAAACTGTTACTGCTGCACAGGTGCCACCTGTCAGGTAGGCTACCCTGGTTTTCTATTTACTTTCATGTACTTCAAATAATTCAACTTTTTTCATTGCAGTTGAATTGCAAAAAAAAATTACATGTTGTATGAACTTGTTAGGGTATATGCACTGAGCCCCAGTACCCTCTTGATATTTGTTTACTTGTAATCAAACATAATTGAGCTGTAAAGGGGATATTGCGTGTCATTCCTCTTATTAGCCTGCAGAGTTACAGATTATGGCCCGTAGACTATGCAATGATGGTAGAAATACATTCAAAGGTAGATGTACAGTAGGCTATGCACCCTCTGGACAATATAACCAACATGCACAAAGAATTGCAAAGGGGTTTTAATTTTTGGTAACGCAAAAGTACTCTAACAAGTTACTTTTCTCAATAAGTAATGCATTCACACGCCGAAGGGACAGCCCTCGGGACCAATTTGGGGTTCAGTGTCTTGCCCAAGGACATGTGGGCTGGGGGAAGCCGCGATCGAACCACCGAACTTCCGATTGGTGGACGACCCACTCTACCACTAAGCCACAGTCGCCCTCAACAAGTTACTTTTTAATGGCAATAATCTTGTAATGTAACAAGTTACTTTTAAAAGTAACGTTACCCAACACTGGTGTCCACATTCCGTGAAACTGAAGTAGATTTATATTTTAGTGCATTTGAGCACATCGCTGCAGCTCTGCAGTGGCCGCCTGAAGTCTGGGCACTTTTACTACAGTACAAAATTTATGGAAAAGCCCAAGAGGTTGTAGCTGCACTCCCCTTGGAGGACAGCCTTAAGTATATTTCAGTAAAAACTGCAATTCTATGCGCTTATGAGCTGGACCCTGAAGCGTACAGACAAATATTATGAAATCATAAAAAAAAAAAAAGCCCAAATAAGACTTACGTTGAGTTTGCCAGGGAAAAGGGAAGACTTTTTGACAAATGGAGCACTTCATGTAAAGCCAATGACCTTGAGTCTCTGCTAGAATTAATTCTGTATGAATTTAAGAAATGTTTGCTTGAAAGCATTGTGGTGTATTTGAACAAAGTAAATTTACTCTCCTCTGCTGCTTTGTTAGCCGACAAGTCTGTATTAGATACATACGATAAGATTCCATCAGCTTCTGTTGATATGCCCCACTCTGCTTCGGCAAAGCAAAGTAATCTTTCTTAGTTACCTAGCCCAAACAAATAGGAAAAGGAGTGTTTTTATCTAAAAAATCTATCTAACAGTCATTGCAAATTGTTTGGCCCTGAAACTCAAAGAGCAACAATAGCCTCCTCAGAGTGTACAGCGACCGAAAGCCATAGGATTGAGCACTTGTTTCTTTTCTTTATCATATATCATAATAAACTGAATATCTTTGGGTTTTGGACTGTTGGTTGGAAAACATAAGTAAGTTGAGGAAGTCATCTTGGGCTCCAGGAAGTTATAATGGACATTTTTCATGTTGAAAATAACCAGCAGACAAATCAATAATGAAAATAATCATTAGTTGCATCCTTAATAGGGTTAATGTCACTACTGCACGTCAGTAGACAATGACGACAGCATGTACGACAATGACTGTATTGATCCTAAATTGTATTTCTCCAGTTGTTACCTCCACACATAGGACAGCATGGGCAGGCCGCACTCGTGCTGATGACATCAATTTGTTCACTGGGTATGTGTTCATGTGTGTTTGACATGAACATGTTTGGTAGCTGAGCTCATGTTGCTATGTGTATGGAGGTAATATTACTAAAGAAAGGCTGCTTGTTTCTTTGTGATTTTGAGCTGACAGCTTACAGCACATGGCAGCGTGTTAGTGGTGTTGACACTAAGCGACAGCGTATTACTAACTATAAACACTGTTTATTGCATGTGTGTTGCAGCATTTGGTCTAAAATAGTCAACCTTAGAGCCTCGTGCTGATAGGCTGACTCATAGACTTGGCTTCTATCCAACTAGACTTGAACTGAACACCACACACACACACGAATGCACACACACAAGTCTTAACAGTTCCTTTCAGAAACAGATGGGGGGGGGCGTTGACACGATTCCTCCCTCTCCCTCAACAACACGGTGAGCGACAGTGAGTGCAGACAGGCGAGCAGCAGGCAGAAAGTGAGAGGCAAACGGACGAAAGAGAGGACAAAGGAGAAGCAGAGACAGCGATCGCTCTGCTCTGGATTAACCCTTTCTCCTTACTAAATGTAGCTTTTCTGGATTTCTCTCTTTTACATGTCTTTCATCATCCCTTTGCCCAGCCGTGGTACACTGTCTCCCACATGCGCGCGCACACACACACATACACTTTTCCCAGAGGATTAACAATTGGTGTGTGTGTGAGCGGAGTCCTGGAGGAATGATCATGGATGGATGGAGGCAGAAGGGAGGACTGTGTCTGCTTTTCCCATGGAGATTGTGTCGTTCTCTCTCCTCCCTCTGCTGGCTGAGCAGCCTCTTTCCTCTTGCTTTCTTGTATTAGCGCACCCTCCCTTTCTTTCTTCCCTTCCTTCACTGCACAGGCTTTTGTCTATCTGACAGAGATCCAGGCTTGTCTTTTTACCGCTCTCCCTACCCAGTGACCCCCTTTGACTGACTCAAATAGTACCGTCCCCTATTGCTTCTGCCAAAGCTAAGACCAGGCAAATCTGACGCCGAGCAAACGCACCAGGCTAGGCTAACAGCTAGCCACTGGAGCGGTGTAGACACCCCAGCTTGTCATTGCTAAGCTTGTTGTGTGTGTGTGTTTGTGAGAGAGAGTGTATGAATTCAGACATCACAGCAGAAGCATTAGCTGATAGATGACTAGTAGTTTCATAGTGGATTTGGTGTGACCTCAGAAGGAAGGAAGGCAGCAGGAGGAAGGAGAGGTGTGTATGCAGAGTTGGAGGGAACCCCCAACACTTGCAGCTCAATGTGCTCTCCTGAATCGATTCTGTGGACTTTTTGGTCATGTCAACCCCCTGACTGGAATTCTTTATTTCACAACATGGTGGTTGTTTGATTTTCATTAACTGATTTATTTCTACTAACGCTCCAGAATGGAAATTACATGAGTTACTGGGAACTTGCAGCCTTGGGTCAACCATTTGGCCCAAATATTCAGAAGTTTGCTTGTGGAAAAAACTATTTTGACTCTTGTAGATAGATTTACTATCTGTCTGCTGTCTACCACCCAGCGTGGTGAGAATGAAGAAGACAAGCAGCAGCACGCTGAGGCGGGCATGGCCCAGCTCTGACCTGTTAGAGCGCCTGTTGCCACCAGCAGCCGCTGTAGAGCCTCACAGGAGCCGGCGCTCTCGCAGTGAGAAGGACTACAGAATCCACAAACACAGCAAGAGGATCCGCTACCCCCCGCAGTATTTGTGTCAGAGTCCGCCTCCTTACATTCAAACAGGTACTGTACAATCGCACAGATAGAAGCACTACCCAGGGTTTACCACAGGTTGAGAATGGGTATACAGCAGTTTGACTGTGAGATGTGCAGTGGGAAGCTGTTCATGTGCTGTTTGGGAGCTCTGACACTCACGGCATTGTTTACACAAGTTTACATCGTATTAGAGAGGTCACTTTACCATTTTTTATATATATATATATATATATATATATATATGTACACACAATATTTACATTTGAATGCACTATAAATGCATCAGTATCATTTGTTACATCGCGTGGCACTAAAAGTGTCAGTGCAGCATGTGAAACGAATAAATTAAAGGGTACTCCATTGATTAGTGTTATACTTCCAGAAAGTTGGGGGACTCACAAGAGACAGATTTTTTAGAAAATGGTCAAAATCTGTGCAGCAGTGTCTAAAATATATTGACTTTGAGTTCCTAGTAGAAGTCATATTACAAAAACCATGGATCCTACACTTCCCATAATGCAACCTGATGGCATTATTGCTTAGGTCCTCATGTGTACTACTGTACAGCAAAAGAGAGCCTGGCTCTTAGTGAAATTTCCCTGAATAAATAAAGATTTAAAAAAAATTGGATTGTCCCTTTTAATTTGCTTTTGATGTCAAATGAGATTGCTGAGTATCTGCATCAGTACCATAGATTAAAACAATTGAAAAGATAGCTCAGAAGTGCCCTACTTCCGTGTTCATAGCCACCTAGGGGACCTGATGATGATTGTTGCCATGGATACATTTCAGTATCTATGGCAACTCTAACCACCACCATTTGTGCCAGTTGATTACAGAATCTAGTTACCTTGGCTGGAATGCAGGTGGTGTGTGGTGTTTCTTTACGTTGGCTGTGTAGTGAAAACAAATACAACAACAACAGCAGGCTGCTACAGTGATACATGAGTGTGTGCACCTTAGCATTAGCTAGATGGCTAGTTCTATGTTCCTATTGTTGTACATTGAGTGGCTCCTGGAGCATAGGGACCTGCATGATGAGCACAGAAATTAGAACCAACATGTAGAGATGTCTTGATCAAGTTTGTCTGGCTCCAATCCTGATTGAATTTGTTTAACATAACAGCTGCAGACTACTAAATCTGATACAACTTGCAACTTCTCCAAACACGGAAGGTCCTGGTTTAAAAATGTTAAGTTTATATGCTTCAATTATTGATATGATATAAATAACAGTTTAACTGGAGAATGTTATGTCTGAAATTGATGTGAGGCGGTCAGCTAAAGAGAAGACGTATCACTCTGTTTGTGTTGTTGGAACTACAAAACAGTTGTACAGGGGTGTTACAGAGTGGAGCTTCTTTCCTCACAAAAGATCTTTACTTGTCATCAAGTTACTCATAGAATTAACGTTAATTAGTGACAGCTGACATGACCTGCCGCCGGAAACATTTATCAGTTTAACCAGTGAAAATGACGGTCAGCACCGGCTAAAAATAAGAAGCATGTTTTGTGTCTTTGCTAATAAGAAAGACAGAGTTGGAGTCGGAGATTAGCTAATCGGTGTAATGTTATTTTGCCAATCCAGGTGTCAGAACTCAGAGTCACTTGCACCATTGTGCACAGATACATTCACAATCACGCACTATAGTGTTCACTCTCATATGCAGTGAAATGCTGCACTGTAGAACCCAACTGTTGTAAAGGAGAGTAGCGCTGCAACACTAGCAGGCTGGGGTGGAAAAAACAAGTTAGAGTTCAGTAAAGAAACACAGTAAAGTACAGTAAAGAAACAGTAGAACACAGTAAAGAACCACAGTCGAGTTTAGTAAAGAAACACAGTAGAGTACAATAAAGACACACAGTAGAGTACAGTAAAGAATGACAGTAGAGTTTACTAAAGTAGAGTAGAGTTCATTAAAGACACAGTAGAACACAGAAAAGAAACCCAGCAGAGTCCAGTAAAGAAACACTAGAATTCAGTACAGAAACACTAGAGTTCAGTAAAGAAACACAGTAGAGTTCAGTGAAGAAACTGCAGAGTTCAGTAAAGAAATTGTAGAGTTCAGTACAGAAACACAGTAGAGTACAATAAGGAGAGACAGTATAGTTAAGTAAAGAAATAGTTGAATTCAGTAAAGAAATTGTAGAGTTCAGTACAGAAACACAGCAGAGTTCAGTACAGGAACACAGCAGAGTTCAGTACAGGAACACAGTAGAGTTCAGTACAGAAACACAGCAGAGTTCAGTAAAGAAACACAGCAGAGTTCAGTACAGAAACACAGCAGAGTTCAGTACAGAAACACAGTAGAGTTCAGTACAGCAACACAGCAGAGTTCAGTACAGGAACACAGCAGAGTTCAGTACAGGAACACAGTAGAGTTCAGTACAGAACACAGCAGAGTTCAGTACAGAAACACAGCAGAGTTCAGTACAGAAACACAGTAGAGTTCAGTACAGGAACACAGCAGAGTTCAGTACAGGAACACAGCAGAGTTCAGTACAGGAACACAGTAGAGTTCAGTACAGCAACACAGTAGAGTTCAGTACAGGAACACAGCAGAGTTCAGTACAGAACACAGTAGAGTTCAGTACAGGAACACAGTAGAGTTCAGTACAGGAACACAGCAGAGTTTAGTACAGAAACACAGTAGAGTTCAGTACAGGAACACAGTAGAATTCAGTACAGGAACACAGTAGAGTTCAGTACAGAAACACAGTAGAGTTCAGTACAGAAACAGTAGAGTTCAGTACAGAAACAGTAGAGTTCAGTACAGAAACAGTAGAGTTCAGTACAGAAACAGTAGAGTTCAGTACAGGAACACAGTAGAGTTCAGTACAGAAACACAGTAGAGTTCAGTACAGAAACAGTAGAGTTCAGTACAGAAACACAGTAGAGTTCAGTACAGAAACACAGCAGAGTTCAGTACAGCAACACAGCAGAGTTCAGTACAGGAACACAGTAGAGTTCAGTACAGAACACAGCAGAGTTCAGTACAGAACACAGTAGAACACAGTAGAGTACAGTAAAGAAACAGTAGAGTTCAGTACAGGAACACAGTAGAGTTCAGTACAGAACACAGTAGAGTTCAGTACAGGAACACAGTAGAGTTCAGTACAGGAACACAGTAGAGTTCAGTACAGAACAGTAGAGTTCAGTACAGAACACAGTAGAGTTCAGTACAGAACAGTAGAGTTCAGTACAGAACACAGCAGAGTTCAGTACAGAACACAGTAGAGTTCAGTACAGAAACAGTAGAGTTCAGTACAGAAACACAGTAGAGTTCAGTACAGGAACACAGTAGAGTTCAGTACAGAAACAGTAGAGTTCAGTACAGGAACACAGTAGAGTTCAGTACAGGAACACAGTAGAGTTCAGTACAGAAACACAGCAGAGTTCAGTACAGAAACAGTAGAGTTCAGTACAGGAACACAGTAGAGTTCAGTACAGAAACACAGTAGAGTTCAGTACAGAACACAGTAGAGTTCAGTACAGAAACAGTAGAGTTCAGTACAGGAACACAGTAGAGTTCAGTACAGGAACACAGTAGAGTTCAGTACAGAACACAGTAGAGTTCAGTACAGGAACACAGTAGAGTTCAGTACAGGAACACAGTAGACTTCAATACAGAAACACAGCAGAGTTCAGTACAGGAACACAGTAGAGTTCAGTACAGGAACACAGTAGAGTTCAGTACAGGAACACAGTAGAGTTCAGTACAGAAACGGTAGAGTTCAGTACAGAAACGGTAGAGTTCAGTACAGGAACACAGCAGAGTTCAGTACAGAAACACAGCAGAGTTCAGTACAGGAACACAGTAGAGTTCAGTACAGAAACACAGTAGAGTTCAGTACAGAAACACAGTAGAGTTCAGTACAGGAACACAGTAGAGTTCAGTACAGAAACACAGCAGAGTTCAGTACAGGAACACAGTAGAGTTCAGTACAGAAACAGCAGAGTTCAGTACAGGAACACAGCAGAGTTCAGTAAAGAAACACAGCAGAGTTCAGTACAGAAACACAGCAGAGTTCAGTACAGGAACACAGTAGAGTTCAGTACAGAAACAGCAGAGTTCAGTACAGGAACACAGCAGAGTTCAGTACAGGAACACAGTAGAGTTCAGTACAGGAACACAGTAGAGTTCAGTACAGGAACACAGCAGAGTTCAGTACAGCAACACAGTAGAGTTCAGTACAGGAACACAGTAGAGTTCAGTACAGCAACACAGTAGAGTTCAGTACAGGAACACAGTAGAGTTCAGTAAAGAAACGGTAGAGTTCAGTACAGAAACGGTAGAGTTCAGTACAGGAACACAGCAGAGTTCAGTACAGAAACACAGTAGAGTTCAGTACAGGAACACAGCAGAGTTCAGTACAGAAACACAGTAGAGTTCAGTACAGGAACACAGTAGAGTTCAGTACAGAAACAGTAGAGTTCAGTACAGAACACAGTAGAGTTCAGTACAGGAACACAGTAGAGTTCAGTACAGAAACACAGCAGAGTTCAGTACAGAAACAGTAGAGTTCAGTACAGGAACACAGTAGAGTTCAGTACAGAAACACAGTAGAGTTCAGTACAGAACACAGCAGAGTTCAGTACAGAAACACAGTAGAGTTCAGTACAGAAACAGTAGAGTTCAGTACAGAACACAGTAGAGTTCAGTAAAGAAACACAGCAGAGTTCAGTACAGAAACACAGTAGTTTTCAGTAAAGAAACAGAGTTCAGTAAAGAAACAGTAGAACTAACTAAATGTCATGTTAAATGAAGGCTTAATGGCCTCAAATCAAAATACAGCTCTGGAATTCATTTCATAGAAAATAATAACAATTTAATATTTTTCTCCAATCGTTGAGCCTTAATCTTGCAGTTACATGACAGTTCCTATCTAATTAGTCATTTTGCCTGTCTTACTTTTTGGTATTGTAGAAAAATCAAATTAAGACTCTCAGATAATGATTTCGACTTGTCATTTGTGGTTATAGTGACACGTTTTACAGAAGGACTGAAATGTGAAGGTAGGACCTTGTGTTGGCTAATCTTAAATGTGATGGAGGCATACCAGCCTACTGCAGTCATTCAAGGAACCAATGTCATTATTGTTTTCACACTCCATATGATTAATAACAATTGTCTAATAATGAATCAGTAACATAAATGAAACCTGTAGAAAGTCATTATCCTGAAAACCTCCGGAAACAATGCCAATGGCTTGTTATCTTATCGGTGACTGTCTTTTTACAAGCTTCTGGCTCCTGAGGATGAGTGTGGTGAGGAGTAGGGAGTCAGACGAGGTTGTACAGTTGACATTGCTCCACTGGGGTGGCAAGCTAGCAGCTGAGTCCTCAGATTGGTTGTGGTTGAAGAGTCCAGTTGGCAAACAGCATTATCTTTGTTGGTAATTTTGCCATCTAAATTGTAGAACCCAAAATACTTCCACACCCTGCTTCTCAGATTCTTCGGTGTCGTGACTATTTGATCAGCATGGCTTTGCTCGCTAGTGTCCTCCTCCATTACTGATAGGTCAATAGGGCATGCAATAGGACAGGCTGATAGGGAATTTCAATTACCCTCTTTGCTTCGAATGAAAGTTTGAATTTTGAATAAAAGTGACAGCCCTAGCTGGAATGCTTGGAGTGATTTCTGTATTTATATGTCAAACAAGCCATACATAGAGCTCAGTTGAGGTTTTTGTGAGTCTGGCAGTAAGTCTGGCTTAACTGTTCAAACTTCAAACCCAGATACGTAGTTGTTATTGGTTGAAAGGGAGACAACGGGCTGAAAAGATCTGGTGGGGGTTGTCTTTTAGTTTTGAATGGGATATTTCCATTGCGTCAGATTGCTTTCACAAATGGAGCAGAGCTGAGCAGCAGAGCTGAGCAGCATACTCCCAGAGCTTCCTCTGTTCTCATAGTAACCTCAGAAAGGCTAGTTGGAATAGAACCAACAACTCTCTGTGCATCCTGAAGCTGCTGGGTCTCATTCATCCACTCTCAACACTACTTTAACCTCTGTTTGGACAGGGAGAGTTGAATTATCTGCTTGGACTTCTGGCTTGTTCTCTGTTAGTAGATCTGCATGCAGGACTTAAAGTCAAAAAATCCAGCTAGTGCTGGAACTGTGCTGTTTTTCTTAATAAGGATTTAGATTTTAAAGATTAAAGCATTCTAGTTGTATCCTGCATGGAAACCCAATTCTCAGACAGGCCTGGATTTCACTCTTATCTTTTTGGGGAGTGTAATGGCATTTAACAGTAATTTCTTAAAGGAGTAGTTCAACATTTTGCTGAGAGTGAGATGTTCAGATGGATATCAGTCTCATGTCTGTGTGTAAGTACAGAGCTAGAGTCAGGATATGGTTAGCCTAGCTTAGCATAAAGACTGGAAGCAGCGGGAAATAGCTAGCCTGGCTGTTGTTTGCAAACTTGAAAAAAGCAACTAATGTTCATGTTGCTCACTTCCATTTAGTTTGAATGTTTTTTTATCATGTGTATTGCGCTTCAAACTGCATGTGAATGAAATTGTGCCCTGCACCTTGAAATAGTTTTGTTTGTTGCACCTTCCCAGCGATGGTTCTTACTGTGTGTCTCTGTTCGTGGAACAGCTCAATAGATCACAATATTCCAGATGCTTTAACACCTCTTTCAGAAACCTGGTAAAATTACCAACCAGGACACATTGCTAATCTAGCTGGCCTTACAACATCTATCTTGCCATGTCCCACCATAGTCTTCTGTTTTTTTGCTCTCTAAACTGGATGATTTTGGAGATGCCAAAACAGAACAACAGTAAACGTGTGAACCCTAAACATGAAGTGCCTGATGTGTGTTGGTGTTATTGCTGTGGTGATCCACTGCTGCATGTGCAGTCTGGTTCAGTCATGGTGGAGTTTAGGTGTGGGCTAGTGTAGTATTATCTGGTGTTACCCTCTGCCCTGTGAGGGTGAAGCAGCTGACTTGTGGCCTGTGTGTATATGTGGTCTTCAGACTGTGACAATAGTGTGCATTATGCAGAGACAAACAGAGCAGATGAGCTCTACCCTGTGCTCCTTGCCTTTTCACTCTGCCTCTGTTCACATAAGTCTATCCACAATTTTCAGTTTTCAGCTAACCACCACAGCTAATGGATTAGTTGATTAATCAAATTAATCAGCAACTATTTTGAAAATCGAAAAATCGTAAGTAATTTTCCAAGCAAAGATGTCAAACACTCTCTGGTTCAGCTTCTTAAATGGATTTTGCTGTGAATTGAATATAATGGGGTTTCAACTGTTAGTTGGACAAAAAAAGCTATTTGAATAAATCAACTTGGGCTCTAGGAAACTGATTATTGACTATTGACATTACACTGTGAATGATTATAAGTATAAATCATTATTAAATCAGGAAGCATTTCCATAACTAAAACTATTTGTTTTCATCTTTTAAAAAGTCATCAATTATATATTATAAATTATTATTTTATTTGCAGAAAGTTATTACATTTACCTGTTTCCATTTAGCTTCTGCAATTCAACATAATTTATATAAACATACTAAGAAGGGAACCCTGCTAGTGTTGTGACCTGTCTGCTCTATCTCAGTGTTGGAAAGTAACCAAGTACTGTACTTAAGTACAATTTTGAGGTACTTCTTCTTTACTTTAGTATTTCCATTTTCTGCTACTTTATACTTCTACTCCACTACATTTCAGAGGTAAATATAGTACTTTTACTCCATTACATTTATTTGAAGACTTCAGTTACTAGTTACTTTGCATATTCAGATGAATAATACAAGATTGAAGTATCAAATAAATTATGATGTAAAATTATAGATTAAGATAAAACTTTATTGATCCCTGGGGGGCAATCCACCAAACATATAAAGTATATAAAGTGAATGAACTCCACCTTTACCAGCTGCAACATTAAAGTGATTAACACATTAATGCATCAATAATTGTAATCCAGTAATATAATATATATTATCCTGAAATGGGCCATTCTGCATAATGAGTACTTTTCCTTTTTGGTACTTGTACGATGCAAATACTTTTGTACTTTTAAGTAAAGAATTTAATCCTTGAGTAAAATGACTTTTACTTAACAGAGTATTTCTACATTGTGGTATTGCTACTTTTACTTTAGTACAAGATCTGAGTACTTCTTCCACCTCTGCTCCATCTTCCCCTGTATTTGACTTGAGGCTACATTAATCCCTTTCTGCAGTGCTCCCTGGTGTGGGGACGCTGGCCTCTACAATTTGTTTATGTGTCAACTAAGTTTCTCATTAACCAAAACTAAGGACTATATCGAACAAATGCGGGTCTCAAAATTATTAGCAATCTTTAAGCTACAAATATGTGAAATTAGAAATTTAGAAGTGCTACTATTTTGTAATTTATAATAGTATCGTCCCCTTCTACTTTTATTACAACCGAGCCATGTGCCGTCCCAAAACAGCAGCTGCGTAACAATTCAATGGGGGTGGGGAGAGATGGAGGCACAATGCAAAGACCACGTAGAATTTTTTTTTTAATAGTAGAATAGTAATTGTAGTGTTAATATTAATAAATTAGTAATAATAGGAATGACAGCTATAGGAAAAATAATGTCAGCATCAGTAATGGGATAAAAATGCATACAGATGTAACAGTAGCCAATTGCAATGCACGCAGATAAGTTAATGCAACTTGACTTGATTGACATCTTTTTCACCCAATAGGGCTCATTCTAAGCTTTAAAACGAAATGGCATGCCTGATTGATTGGTTTGTTCACTGCCCTGGCTGTGTCTGTAATCCAAACTATCCAATTTCATTCATAAACAGAGCGTCTGTAGCGAGGTCAGAGAGAGAGGTTATGCAAGGTTACGCACAGCGAGAGTAATTTAGCGATTTCGAGTGGCATTTTTTAAATATTTTCTTGCTTTTTGTTCAACAAAAACCATGGCAATGTTAATTTTGTCTTGGTCTGAGGTGTTGGAGGAGATTTCTAGGAGTGAATGTGAAGGAGAGAGCCGAGTGAGGCTTTGATATCAGGAGCATTGACTCTTTTGAGGACACATTTCTGTAGGGAAAAGAAGTCCTCTTCGATATGTAATTTTTTGTAATGTTTCTAATACTTTTTTCAAAGATTATTTTTGGGGCTTATTTTTTTGGCTTTGTTTGATAGTGACAGGAGAAGAGGTAGGCAGGAAACCGGGAAAGAGAGGGGTATGACATGCAACGAAGGTCACTGGCTGGAATCGAACCCACAACTGTTGTGACTAGGGCTGAAACGATTCCTCGTGTAATTCGATTACTAAAAATCATTGATTGAAATTATTTGCATCGAGGCTTTGTTTAATCCATATAACTATATACAGCGTGTTTCCCACGGATGATTATTACTGTCGCACGATGCGCTTATGAGGTGTGTGATCAGGGATGTTGAAAGCATCTTTGGTGAGAAAATAGCTAGGGGCGCAGAGAAGAGACAGCCCAGAGAAAGCCACAGAAAGTGTCCATGAAAACTCTGTGTCTATTGTAAAACTGATCTAGCCTACCACAACAGCATGACAACAGCACAACAGCACATCAGCATCTCAGCAGAAAGCATAACGTTACAGTCTCTGCATCCAGTCCACAGAGCGGACCCGACACAAGGTATACGAAGGCTAGTAAAGAATGTAGGCTACGTTAATTATGGCTATATGTAATGGCTAAATAACAACGTAAATCAATGTAGTGGCTAGTTATGATGTCCCTAAGTTAGCTAGGTTTTGTTCAAGATATTAGCCACAGAAAATATAATGCTGCAGTCAATTTGTGAAAGCCTGAGCTTCATTCATGTCAGTGGCAGCTGACCAATAGAGTATAAAATATAATAAAAAATCATCTGCACAACATATATGCTTTTCCTACACATCCCCTCCACCTGTCTGCATGTCTCAGCAGAGACCCACCCACACAGGAGACGGGTCTGTGTAGCAGTTTAGCCAAAGATATGAACATATTTTTCCAGTCAGCGTCCTCAAATCTATCCCTAAAAGGGCAATTTTTTTATCGCCCAGATCAACCTGACCTGGCAATCAGACAGCAGGTTAGCGAGAAAGCGAAGCAGTGTGTGCGAGGCTTCTGTCGTAGCTGGTACACCAGAAAGGCCTGGCTAGCTGGATGCAGTCATACTAATGCCTTATTTTGCTTTCCTTGCTTGCTTTTTAAAACAACAGGGACAGATCCAGCATGTTACTGGAGTGAGGGATATGAAGCACCTGTCTGAGAAAGTAAGGAAACATGAGAACACCAGGGCACACATGGATAACGCTAACATTAGTCACATTAGGCAGTGTGAACATCGCTATGCAGCTGGACGGTGGCCACAGGATCACGGTGAGGAAACACAGTCAGGAGGTGGATAAAAGCAGGAACATTTTATCCAAAATATTGATTGTGTGAAGTTTCGTGGGGCTTTTGAGTCAGCCTTGCGAGGGCATGATGAGACTGACTCCTCGGACAACCCTGGCATGGTAAGGATTGGTGAAATTCGTTGTCTTCCTAGACAGTGTGCTGAAGGAGCACCTTGACAGCTAACTTACCGTTTTTAAAGGCATCAAAGATGGTACGAAACGAGCTGTTGGACTGCATGCTCTCAGTGCTAAAGGATTACATTCTGGATGAAGTAAGGAGTGCTGATTTTATCACCATTCAAGTAGACGAGACGACTGACATTTCCACCCACTGCCAGCTGGTGCTTGTGCTGAGCTACAGCGACGCCAACAGTAACATCCAATAGCGGTTTTTCAGGTCATTACCATTCGCCGACACCATCGCTACAGCGCTTCAAATGGACAATGAACAACCAGGTATCAAGCAGATGTAGTCAGACTCTGACTGGTATGCACATTTGTTAAAGTTCAGCCCCAATGTGTGTTTTTGTGCGTTGTGCATAGTTGACATTTTAAAACAAATCTCAAATTATTCCATGTGTGACATGTCATTGATATTTACAAGATTGTTTATGTTATTATTTTGGGTATTTCCTTCTGTTAACTGTTTTGTATTGGTTATCAGGGATCCCACTATTTATTTTTTAGTATAATTCAATTTAATTCACTTGTGAGAGAGTTTTGAAGCAGAAGTTTGCTGGAGTTTACTATCTCTACACCTCAGAGCACTTGATTCCCATGCTTATGTCCATTCAAGTGTCTGAGTAGCAACTTAACACCACTAACTGCACATGTTTACTTATCCTGATCTTTACCTCCCTATTGGTTTCCTCAACAAAACAAGCTCCATAGGGGCATCTCAAGAAATAAACATTTTCTAGACTAAAATAAATTAATTGAATAAAATAATTGTTAAATATTTAACTGCAAAGGAGGAATTAATTTTTGATACATTCACTTTTTTGCATTAAATCATACTGGGATGTTTGCTGAAATTGATTGGATGTGGCACAGCCCTACCTAGAAAATTTTCCACCAGCCGCCACTGATTCATGTTATTTATTATTATGATAGTCACAGTTCCTTTTCCACTCGTTTTTGCCTCCTACAAATACCACAAAGAAGACAGTAAAGGATGTTATGCCTGAGATGTAGTTAGGTTGAAACTTGTAGTTCTGAAACTCCGTGCCAAGCCCCAGTGGATGCACGGCCATTCGTCGGCGGGGGTGGTGAGAAGGCTCCGGTGAGTTCGACTTCACGCCAACCGGAGCACTGGACTGTAGCCTGTAAGGACAGACATGGTGCAAAGCGCCTGCCTCCTCCACCTTCACATTGGGACCTCCCGCTGGCCAACAGGTTTGACATCCTGGATACGCAGGACTTTCCTCCACTGGAGGGACGCTCCCTTCTTCCAGCGGTCAAGTCTTCCTCCTCCTCTCGCCGCAAGTTACTGAAAGAGGCCGTGATCAGGAGAAGCTCAGGGGGTCTCATTCGTCCTGAGATGGCTGAGAACACCTCTGCTAAGGAGGATGCCGCCCCCTCGCCGCAGCATCCCCGGCCACAACTATCCCAGGGATGGCTGATGGAACTCGGCGGTCCCCACGATCACGATCACCGACTCTGCCTCCTCTCATCCCCCCAACTACGCTGATCGTTGGAGATTCCATAGTGAGGAATATCCGCTTCATTAATGCGGTCACGCGCTGCTTTCCCGGAGCTACCACCCCCGACATCCTCGAAAAGCTCCCCGGACTTCTGGCTGCACTACCGACGACTATCACGAAAATCATACTGCATGTCGGCACCAATGACACCGCCCGTCAGCAATCAGAGCTGACGAAAGCAGACTTCATCCGCCTCATTGAACTGCTCAACAGCACCGGAAAGCATGCTTTCATTTCGGGTCCAATTCCTACACTGTGTCGTGGAATTGGCCGTTTTATCAGGATCCTCAGCCTTCATACCTGGCTCCAGTCTGTCTGCAGCACCCATGACGTTGGTTTTATTCACAACTTTTAACTTATTCTGGGATCGTTCTTCCTTGTTTGCACGAGACGGTCTTCACCCAAACAAGTCAGGTAGTTGCATGCTGGCAGCTAACCTGCAGCACGCTGTGCTGTCCTCCTCAAGTAGTTGACTATTTACATCACCTGTTTCCCCTCGCTCTTCCTCTTCTCTGCCCACCAAAAACTGCCACGACCCTCTGCTGTCACTAACTCCCCCTTGTGGACTGATCATAGTGCTGCTATCTGGAGCCCGGATCCCTCTAGTGCCACTTTTAACATTCCTTTGGTAATTTCGGATAGGTCCTTAATGCAAAACAGACACAGCCGACACAGCAATAATAATAATTTCATAAAGATCCGGGCCAGAACCCTACCTCCAGTCTCAACTTCAGCTCTAACCCAGCACAGACTTTTTAAGATGGCTCTTCTCAATGTAAGATCCCTCTCTAACAAAACGTTTATTTTAAATTATTTTATCTCTTCTACGGATTTAGACTTTATGTTTTTAACTGAATCCTGGTTACGTCCTGGTGATCAGTCAGCTGGCTGAATTGTGCCCTCCGGATTATGACTGCTTTAGCCGCCCTAGGGACTGTGGTCGAGGTGGTGGTCTTGTTACTGTCTATAGGAAGCATTTAAAGTGTAACCTCATAGCTTGCAATAATTTTTCCTCCTTTGAAGTGCTCATGTTTAAACTTGGTGGCCCCCTCCCGGTCATATTTGCTATTATTTATTGCCCCCCTAAACCAGTTGGCTCCTTCTTGTTGGAACTCCCTGAGTTTTTATCCAGTCTTGTGTTAAATTATGATAGAATTCTTCTTTGTGGTGATTTTATTTTTCATGTTGATGACTCCTCTAATGCCCTTGCTGCTGATTTTTTAAATATCACTAACTCTTTTAACTTTCAACAACATGTGTCTGGCCAAACTCATTCCCGTGGCCACACCTTAGACCTAGTCTTTAGTCTGGGCCTGAAAACTGTGGAAATCAGGGACATGTTTGTATCTGATCACCTATGCATTGTTTCTAACTGTGAATTACAGGCTGCTAGTACTGAATTATCCCGCTCTAAGTACACATGTCCTTAATGAGCATAGTGCCTCAAAATTCTGTACAATGTTCAATTCTCCTGGCAGTGTGTTTCCCGATTCCTCCAACACCAACGATTTGGTTGATTACTTTAACTATCTGTGTTCTTCAACCTTAGATCTCATAGCTCCTCTGAAAAATAGACCAAACCCAAAGACTAGAAAACAGCCATGGTTAAATGTCAGTATTCGAAGCTGTAAAAAGAAATGCAGAAGAGCAGAACGCAGATGGAAGAAATCAGGTCTCCAGGTCCACTTTGTGGCCATGAAAGAGTTATTACGCCTTTATAACAGGATGGTGAAGGATGCAAGAACATGCCATTTCTCTGCACTTATTTCTGCCCATCAGCACAACTCCAGATTCCTATTTAAGACTGTTGATTAGTTAGTTAACCCTGCCTCTCCTTGTGCCCCTGCTGATTGTGATGCTGATTGTGAAAAGTTTCTTTTGCACTTTGCTGGAAAGGTGGAGTTAATAAGATCTGATATCACCCCAATCCTGCCTTTTTAGATGTGGATCACCCGCTCAGGGATTCTTTGAGCAATTTTTCTGCTGTTACTCTGTTACCCTGAACTAACAGACATCATGTCTCTTATGAGAGTGTCCTACAGCCCTCTGGACAAAATCCCAACTAGGTTTTTTTATTGAAAGTTATGGATTGTATTGCGCCCCTTTTACAAATTATTTTTAACAGCTCGCTGTCTACTGGCTGCGTCCCTGATTTCTTTAAAACTGCTTGTGTCCAGCCAGTCCTAAAAAAAACCTGGGCTTGATCCCACCCTCCTGGATAACTATCGCCCAATCTCCAAATTGCCTTTTATTGCGAAGATACTCGAAAAACCTTCGATTTAAGCAGCTTCTTGCTGCTGTGGAAAACAATAATACCTTTGAAAAGTTCCAATCTGGCTTTCATCAGCACCACAGCACTGAGACAGCCCTTCTCAAAGTCACCAATGACCTTTTAATGAATGCAGACGCAGGCATGTGTTCAATTCTTGTGCTGCTGGACTTAAGTGCTGCCTTTGACACAATTGATCATGGCGTTCTTTTAGATAGACTGAGGCACTGGGTGGGCATATCTGGCACTGCACTAGACTGGTTCTCATCTTATCTGTCCAATAGGAAATTCTGTGTCAGCATTAATAACTTCATGTCATCCTTTATCCATATCAAGTACGGTGTGCCTCAAGGTTCAGTAAGCACTTGGCGACAGTGGCAAGGAAAAACTTCCTTTTGAGAGGCAGAAACCTCGAGCAGAACCAGACTCAAAGGTGGGCGACCATCCACCGCTGCCGGTTGGGTTGAGAGAGAGAGCGAGCGAGGGAGAGAGGCGGGGGGGGGGACAGACAGTTTACACATGCAGCAGACACAGGGCAACATGATGTTGTTTATTTATTGGCAGGCAACATGTACAACATATTCCACTGTCTCTCTTAGAGACACAACTTAAACCATAGCAGCCTGCGCTTGGTTATTGGGAGCAGCTTAGAGCTTACAAATATACAGTGTTTCCCACAGAATGGCTCCAGACTAACTTTTTCCACTAGTAGCACTGGTGCTCCCCATTGAAAATTTTAGGAGCACCGACACATAATTTAGGAGCACCACTTAAATCGACATGCAACGCAAAACATTCATATTTTTTCCATCGTAACTGTATTACTGAAATGTTATTACTGGTAATAAATAGACAATTTACAGAAATAACCATGTGATGTGCTCGGCCCCACTAAGAGGAGTACATACAATACATGGCATTCCTTTCTTTGCAGTAGCCTATCTAATATTGCCCCCACTGATACACCACCAAGTAGACCTGCACGATATCAGGAACATTTTCGATGTGCGATAATATTGTTCAATATTGCATTGATGATATGACTTGCGCTAAATAAACTATTGAAGTGTGTATATTAGCTATACAGTTCCTGTGTCAGCCTAGTTGTCTTTAAATTTAAGACAGGATTAGAATTAAATATTTGAAATATAACTAAATGTTATTTATAGAACAGCAACAGTGTTTACAACAGCAAAGTCACTATAGAAAGTCAATAATATCTCACTGGAGACAAATCTAAAATATCAATAAAATAAATCACATTCCTGACATCAAAATACTGAGTGAAGTTTAGAAAGAATGGAAAAAGTCACATCAGTCAGTATCAGTCCTTCCTCCTGTCCTCTGTCCTCCTCCCTCTGCTGCTGCTGTGATTCACTGCAGGTATGTTACGTGGTAGATGGGTGAGGGGCTGCTTTGTCTCAGCCAGCAGTGAGTTTACAAGAATTAGCCAAATTTTAAGGTATGTGGCAAACTAAGAGAAACAGGTAGGAAACATACACACAGCTTTGTTTTAGCTTGTTTGAAACAATTCGCTATTAGCTGAGCTAGTGCTTGTGTAAAACACAGTGGTGGTGGAAAATATCGCTTTCTACATGTTTACATGTTGAACATGTGCTTTTTACTTGCGAAGGCTTTATTGCACTTACTTACAGTAACGAGTGTAGTTGTCCTCAACTCGAGTATGCTAATCTTCACCTGGTTCAATTTATTGTCTCCACTGTGACCTTTCTGTTCTGCTGTTCACTGCCTTCTCTGCTCCGTGTGTCTGTGTGGGTGTGTTTGTGTGGAGGAGCTCAGCCCTGACAGAGAGCAGGGGTGAGGCTGCAGCGGTCTTTAGCCCTCGGGCCCCGTTTAATACTGGGTTTATACCCATCCCTAAATAAAATTAGTTTTCTTATTCATCGTGCTTCAGGCTGTCTTTTGTGATGTGTTTATTGCACATGTTCATATCGCAGTGACGATGAAAATACGATTTATCGATCAGCACTACCACCAACCCACGCCACAGTTTATGTAAACAAGATTACTGAACAATGTTTATAACAATAACTTTAGTAAAATAGAACAAGGGGAACGCGTTGCTCTAAGGAGGAGGAGGCTGGCTAGAAGGAACACATATTGGCACAATGGGATCCTGACTCTGGCTAAATCTACATCTGTCCACTGCAGATGCACTATCCTCAACCTGAATGAGTAACTAGTATAAATTAGTGTAAAGTATAATATAACATTAAATAAAGTATAATGTTAATATAATAGTATGTTAGTATAATAATATTAATTATATAATTTTACTATATTCATTATAATTTTGTATAATAGCATATTATATAGCCTACCGCTAGTAAAATATTAATTCCAGTTGGACAATACAGCAGTTTAAGAAATACACAACCAACATTTATAATTTTTGTAGGTTTTGTTCCTTCATTAAATCCTTGTGCAAGAAAAATGGTTTGTCTCTAATTTGTTAATGCTAGGGTAAGTACTAGTCATATAATCAATTATCCATAACCATTCAAGCATAACAATGAGTTCAACATTTGAAAGTTTACTATAGTCAACCCTTTTTTTTTCTTTCTTTCTTTTTTTTAATGTCCTGCCCCATCCAGGCTGTGATTGGTCGGTTCGCCAAAAGTGGCAATGACGAGCGCATCGACTTTATGAAAAGTTGAACATGTTTCAACAAAAGGCAGTGACGATATAGCTAAATAGCCAGTTGAACTGGTATTGAGGATCTTGCGGAGGAGGATGTGGGCTGGTGTATAATCAAAGTGGGCCGACGACGCGACTCTATCGCTCTTGTTTTTATATAATGAGCTGCTCAAGCGGCACACAGAGCGACAGGGCCACAGGGATTTCTCCCAGTGCTCCCGGCCAGTCCGACTATAGGAGGGTCTGATGATCTTTTCTTTTGAAAAATGAATCGATAGTTTGTTTCATTGGCACCAAAGAGCCGAGCGAGAGCACTTACAGGCCGGACACAGGTACACACACATGCTCACACACACCAATTAACGCTCCCTCCTGTTGTTTCACATGATATACGATGATGATTTTAAAAAACAAAACAAAAAAACGGGGAACATATTTCCAAGTCGCACTGGTGCTCCTAGTTATAAAAATTATGAGCACTGTCCAAAAGTGGTTGCAAAATGGTCTGGAGCCCTGGGATTTATTTCTATTTCACACACAAACCTACACCTCTGGTCTGCACATAAACTGGCTCGCCCCGCCCTTTTCTGTTTCTCTCTCCCTGTATGTCTGCTCTGTTGACTTTCTTGGTCAGCAGTATGTTTTATAAAGTCGCTCAAAAAAACCACAGCTTCCATTTTGGATTTTTTTCACCCGCGATTACGTTTTCACAGCAGCAGGTGAGCCGCGTGGGGTGGAGGCCTGTTGTTAATGACGTAGCCTATTGAATCGAAACAAATGTGGTGCCGAATGACATCTGCACCAACAGGTGTGTTCGTGTTGCTTTACCTGGTCCATGCTTGTAAAGTGCATGTTCTAACATAATACCAGTTAACGTTTCTCTCTCTGTGTGTGTGTTTCTCTGCAAACACTAGCTCGCCGTCCATAAATATACATGGGCGGCATTGCTTCATCTGATGGGCTCTTCTGATTGGCCTTAATAGAGACCACAGATCAAACATTTCAGAACGAATATCGGGCGATTATGATCGGTGACCGATTGATCAGAGCACCCTTGGTATAGTGTGGCGACCAACCTCTTCCTGCTATCCCCAAGCTGCCTGTCAAAAAGCTATAGATGAGCCCTTCCTCTGCAGAGCAGCAATGTGGGCAGAATGGAGGTAACATGTATTAGTACCAAATGTACATACAAAGGCCCATTATCAGATGTCTTTATCCAGATACACATCACGTGTTCAGACCAGGTGGAGATGGGCCAGTGTTGAAGCCTTAGTTTGATGCAGGTTTGTGACCAATGCTCATTGTAGTTATACCTGCTGTTCAGTGTGGAATTCATGAGTAAATGCTCTCATTGTGTGTGTGTGTGTGTGTGTGTTCTCCCCATCCTTTATCCCTGTCATCCCTTTCTTCTGTAGTTCAGGGAATTTCTAATAATAATAATAATAATCTGTTCCAGTGCTTCAGCTCTGTCACTGTGCATTTATGTCCTCGACATTTCTTTGTTCACCGTGTTCACTCCCACATGCTAACATGTTGAGCCCGATGCTGCACAGAAACACTTTCATATTCTCTGTAGGGAATATGAAGTATCAGTAACATTCTGAAATTGATAAATGAAATTACTTTTATTCATAAAACAAAGTTCTGCATTAGTCACAACTACTGCTTTGTCACCCCCCTCTGGTGGAAACAGAAACTACAGGAAGTGAACATACATACACAGACTTGAATATTCACCTTTTGAATCATTATTGACAAGTAAACAAAACTTTGTTTTTCATTCCAAGGGAATTACAATGTGCTTCACAGAAAACAATAATGTTCTGGTCCGCCATCTTGAAGGCCGTCCCAAAGCTCTTATTTGTGCTCAGAGGAGCGAGGACACACGAGAGCAGCCTTCACGGAAGTCTTTTACTGGCCGACCCACCCCCTTATTCCATATCAGTTATTGATTGGACACTGCAGCTGATTGGACTGATCTGATACATCACAACATCACTGGAGTTTCATACCGGAGTGAAGATTTATAACAGATTAAACTCAAGTGTATCATTCCCGAGTTTTATATTTTATTTGTTTTCTGATTCACCCTCTAGTTAAAAATCTGCTAATTGTCTGAACAACAAAAGGACCTCAAACAACTTTCTTCATTTATTAGAAAGATTTTTCTTTTCATGATCTGTTATTTCCCCCATTAACTTTTATTATGGATACAATTAAAGTCAGAGAGTAGGAGAGTCTGTCAGTGAGAAACACTTTTTACATCATTTATCATTTCCATTCAGTCACATGTGAGACTGATCAATTCTGAGCGCCAGGTTTGATTTGAGCTACTTCATTTCAATTTTCCCACATTTAGCCTAATAAATAATTTCTTAATAACCATAATCACATTCTGTGTTATTCAATAATGCATTCACAATCAGAATATCAGTAAATACAGATGCAAATAATGAATAAATAAAATAAAGGCATTCTGCCAGTAGAAATGATTCCTGTGCCTCTGAGCAGGACACAGTACACAACAGTGATGCACAGATCGCAGTTATATCTGCGGATCGGGTGGGCTGGTTCATAAAAATGTCTGATTTAATATAGATGGGTTGCGGGTGTGTGAAATACACACCAACAGGATCAGTCAGGATCTAAAGTTAATTTTTTGTGTTCTTCTACACATCCAAAAGGTCACACACACACACACACACACACAGTCCAGGTTCATACAGTGTAATTGTTCAGAGTAAAGCAGCCGTCCTCCTGAGCTCCAAAAGTTTAATTCCTCTGGAGAGTTTCCTCTGTCCTGTTAAGTTTATAGCTACAGTTTTTAGTTTTGCTGCCATATCATTTGTGTTTACTCAGTAACGCGAGTAAATTCACCCTTTCTGGCTTAGCAGAGCGATATGAACCCAGAATAAACTGATTTTGCTGTGCACTAATTTAATTGCAATAAACTGATCAAGAGAATGCCGAAATAACTACACCATGATGCAGATTTGTAAAAAGTCTGAATTCATGCTTTGTCAGGTCTGTCCGCAAGACAACAAGCAAACTTTTAAAATGCTTGTTTTCTGAATGGAGTTCGGATCGATCAGGGCTAATGCTAGTGCTAACTTGGTTCATAGTAAAGTACAAACGATAGCTTGAATCAAGTAACAGACACACATTTTCAGAATGTACCTGGTAGTCCTCACTTACTTTTCTTTAAGCAATCTCCTGTTTTGTCCAGTCTCTGTATAAGTATGAAGTAGTAGCTATCATAGAGCTCTGGGTGCCTATAGCCGGCGGCTACAATAACGACAGTGGAGGTTGGCACCTCTGCTTGCTGATGCAGACAGATTGAGGAGCGAAGTTAAAAAACAAACAAACTCGGAGCTCTCCTCCAGCCAGTATGTCAAATGGCTCTGGAACAGAGCAGAATCCGGGTTGGTTCCGGGTGTTTAGTCTTCCAGAGGCTCCAGCTATGCCCCCTTCCTCAGAGCTCCCAACGCTGTCCCCAGTACGCCGCCCGGTCCTCCCCACACAGCATTCAAAGCCTCTGTGATACACGCGAATTTTGCGCTCAAGATAAGTATTTTCAACTTGCGCGATTGGCGGGATTTTTTGCGTGTTCGCCTCATTCGCGTCACGTCAATCGTGTCATTCGCATTGAATTTGCATCTATTCGTGTCTTTGCATTAACTTTGTATGTAATTGCTCTGCGTTTGGTGTAAACACACCTTAAGACACAAGGAAAAGACACAAGTGAGGGAAACGTGGATGCAATAAAAAGACCTGGGATGCACCCAGGGTTCTTTTTGTTTCACTGATGTAGTGTTCCCCACAGTTGTCACATGTGATGTCATATTGATGTGATACACCACTTCAGGGGGGTCCTATAGACTGAAGAACTAATTGCGTTTAAGAAGTTCTTGCCATATTTCAACTGGCTTTGAAATTCAAATGTTGGAAAAATTCAATATTCAATCTGATCGGTCCAAATTTAGTATTCAGTGCATGAGAGCAATAGGCTGTGCTTTGTACTGTGGAGGGGCGTTGTATCATGATATGGGAAGTGTATGAAAAATTATGTATAAAATCATGAACTGTGTTCCACTGTTACACATCACATCAGACAAAAGTCTTTATACATCTAAAATAAAAACCTCAACACCCAGTTTTGTGAATTTTTTTTGGTCACAATTTACTTGGAATTAACATAATTTTCTAAAATGATAACACAATATAATAAATAATAATAATAAAACTTTATTTATAGAGCACTTATCAAAACAAAGTACAAAGTGCTTCACAACAAGAGAAATAAAATACCACAGTGAATGATGAAATATTATATGATTCCATGATATCTATCTATCTATCCCTAGTTCTGTGTGCATTAATATTCATGATAGCTGTAGTGTCATGTTTTGAAGGGAGTTATTTGATTAGCCCAAGTGTGTTCCTATCGTAATAATTTTTTACATGTGAAAAGTTGGTCTTGATAATATGATTCAGATATCAATCGTTTCAAACAATATGTTTAAAAAAATGTATTTGTTAAAGGCAAAAGTCAGAGGAAAGCAGTGGTTTGTTTTTGAAGTAGTTTTGTTTCTGTCCACTTCTGTGATTCCAGTTTAATCATCAATCATCAGTTTGCTTTGTAAATTTGTTACACGATTGCCAAAGATGATGATTTTAGTCTTGCTTAAATTCAGAGATAGTTTGTTAAAATCACATTCTTTAGAAGTTTAAATTCTTGCCACAACAAAATAAATTTGTATCATCTGCAAATAAAATAATTTTTTATGTTTTGGAAATCTTACATTCATTATATAATTTACCAGGGTGTCTGCGAGGTCTTAAAGTATTAAAAGTTGATAAATCAGTTTAGCTACAATTAAGGCCCTTAAAAGTATTAAAGTATTAAACGCCATTTTCCGAGGTATTACATTACATTACATTTTGTGGCTTGTTTTCAGTATCAGGGATGTGATTTTTCCAGATTAATACAGAATTCCGGATTTTCCGACCAACATGAATCATGCAACTGCAGATCTGTTAAAAAATATTTTATGGTCGCGCTAACTTCTGTCCTCTCCTTTGCGTGTTTGACTGAGGGCGGGGCTCCTACACACACACACACACACACACACACACACACACACACATAGCGGACAGCAGAGCAGAGAGGCCACGGTGGAGACAGTGAACCAGGTGAAGTGAAGGTAACGTTTTACTCAAATTGACGACAACTCGAGTAAAAAGTAGAAAAGCAATTTTTCCACCTGCTTTGTCTGCAAGTTGTTGTTGTTTTCCTCAGCCACGGCGCGCTTGTTAAGCTAATAGCTAATTTTTATGAACAAGCTAAAATGAAAGCTATCTGTATGTAGCCTAACTGTGTTTGCCACGTACCTTAAAATTGGGCAAATTCTTGTAAACTTCCTGCTGGCTGAGACAAAGCAGCCCCTCCCCCTCCACCAGGTAGCTTACCTGCAGTGAATCACAGCAGCAGCAGAGGGAGGAGGACAGAGGACAGGAGGACTGATACTGATGTCCGTGTTCTTCATTCTTTCTAAACTTCACTCAGTATTTTGAGGTCAGGAATGTTATTTATTAACTGAAACTTACTTATTTGACTGGCATTTTTGATTTGTCTCCAGTGAGATATTATTGAGTGTATATAGTGACTCTGCTGTTGTGAACTTTACTGGTGCTGTTCTAGAAACAATATTTAGTTATATTTAAAATATAAATCAATTCTAATCCTTATTCTTAAAAAACAAAAAAACAGAGATAATTTAAAAAAACAAACAATTCTTTAGTAATGAAAAAGAACCGGTAAGAGTATTGATAAAGAGCCCGGCCGCTAAAAATATGGATAAGATAAAGACTCAATTCATTCAACTGGAAGTGGCGATGAGGTCTTAAAATTTCAGGCACAATGCAAAGACTTTTTTTAAATAGTAGAATAGTAATTGTAGTGTTAAAATTAATAAATTAGTAATAATAGGAATGACAGCTATAGGAAAAATGATGTCAGTATTAGTAACAGCCAATAACAACAACTGTAGTAGCAGTTGTCGAGCAGGAACACGGAGGCAGCAGGCGGCCCACAACCTTGTTTCAAGTCTCCCTTAAGAGAAGATGGCACATTGTGTTCGTTTTAGTTTTATTAGTTTGTGTGTTTGAATTTCATTTTTAGTCTTAATACAGCCCTGAAGGGTTACAAAGCCAGGTATTTGTAAATGTTCATTGACATCATCATATCATCATCAACCTCATTTATGAATAGTCCACCTACTACTTTCCTTTCTATAACATCAGTAAATATATTGTCAATCAATGTGGCACTATATAGTAAGTTGTTATTCTGCTTGGTCTTATAATTATGGCATATAAACTCATGCTGTACATTGTGTAGTTTTGTCACAACGTGGGTTTAACAAATCAATGAAATTGAAATTCCCACTCACAAACACAACTTTCTAATTATTGATCTTGTCATACAACAAAACCATCTTGTCCATAAATGTCTCTATGAGATCCTGTGGTTCAATATACAACCACAATTTCTACAGTGTTATATTGTCTATAACTGACATTCAAGTTGACATGTATAAGCTTTCTCAATAAGCAACTCATCTGCCCTTTTTGTTAATCCTATTAATAAAAAACACATCTCTTATCCCTTGGCTGTGTTTTACTAATGTTTAACTTTCAAAGACAGTTCCTCTCCTTTGTTTTCCTCTCTTCTACACCTCCCTCCAATGCTCTGGAAGCATGTAAAGCTACAGTTTTGCATGCTGAAATTGTGAACTCATTAACCCTCGCTGAGCTGCAGCCACTGGCAGCTGGACGCATCTCTCTCTCACACACACACAGAAGCTGATGTAATGGGTGCTCCTCTCCTGTAATGTGATTGTAGCTCCTCCTTTTCTCTGTCTGCTGAGTTATGCTCAGGGCGGCTACACACACAAGCACAAAATGTTTTTTCCTCTCCATCTTGCCCTGTTTTTTCCCCCCTCTCTCTCTCTCTCTTTCTCTCACACACACACTCTCTCTCACACACAATTGACATCCTCTCTCTTTTCACAAACATACTCTCTTCTCATGGCATTTTGACCAATCAGATCGTCCAAAGCCCTGGCCTGGTTTAGAAGAGCCAGCCCCCTGCAGTCCTGGGCCTGCAGTGGCTGGGGCTATTTCTGTCCACGTTCTCTGTCCCTGTCTATTACACACACACACACACACACACACAGTGGTAACAGAATGCATATAATAATATATAATAAGTCTGACTGTGATTGCAAAAACTATTAGAAAGAAAATTGTATTTACAGATCTACTCTGATGTTAATGACAAATTTCTCCCAATCTGTTGAAGTGGAAGTCAACATAGTGGGTTGACTTTCAACAGGGTACTGCTAATCTATTACATGCGCTGTTGACCTATCAGGGTTTCCCCGCAGCAATTTATAGTGGAGGCATCCAGGCCTGAAATAAAAAGCACCTCCGCTAACGTCAGAAGAAATTATTACGTTTTAATGAAATATAATATTTATAGTTTATGAAGCTTCATGGAAAAAGAGCAGTGGTGCTATATCACACAGCAAAGGCCAAGCATTTAAGGAGTGGGGTGACAGTTTAAACTGTCATCTAGTAACAGTAAGATGTGTGAAATTAAAGCAGCATGTCGCAATGTCTGGGGAAAAAAGTAGGGGCTGAAAGATTAACAGATACATATTAGAAAACAGACACAAGAGTCAGCGATTCAGCTACAGCGATACACAACCAAAGATCCAACCCAAGTTCTGCATGAAATTCAGTAAAAGTCAATACGGCAAGTAGTGTGTGTGTGTGTGTGTTAGTGTGTCTACATTCTTGCATACGTTGCATTAGTGTTTTCAAAATGTCATCACAACATCTACCAGTGGCACATCAGACCTCGCTACTCATTTAACAAGGCGACCTGTGCGCTGGAGCAGGGGCACTTAAAGGTCCAGTGTGTAACATTTAGGAGGAGCTATTGGCAGAAATGGAATATAATATTCATAAGTACACTACTGCTCGCCTGCCACAAAAGCTTGATTCCATACAGTCAGATACAGTCTTCCATACAGTTTAGTACATGAACAAAACTCTGAGCAACAGTTAAATACGAATACAAGAAATCAGCAGTCATTGGTGAAAGAAACTGGAAGCTGAGCGTTAAAGTCTGTGCAGATGTGTTGCTTTAGCAAAGCTATTCTTAAAACTTCATAATAGAAATAGCACGTTAGTCCAGGGTTAGCACTGCTGGAACTGGTTCACGGAGTAGCAGCTGAACATACTGTGGACGGACAAATCACAGTTTAAACCTATTCAATCTAACCACTGAGGAGACTGCAGAGGGCCCAAAGAAAAACGGGTTCCCAAAATATTTAGAGCCCAGTTGCACTGTTGTGGTTCAATAATGATCAAGGGTCACTTACGCTTTTCTGGACTGGAAAAGAAATTTTAAATCTAAAGGGATTTTGGGGGGAAATGGTTACAACAGTATTCTCCCCTGTCATGTTACACTGTCGGGACATCGACTAAATGGAAGTTTAAATAATTTAATTATTCTAAAACTCTTTCAAATGTAAATAATCAGAATCAGAAATACTCTACTGATCCCCAAGGAGAAACTCTTTCGTTACAGCTGCTCACTGTCACGTCAATGCACACTTGAGAATAGAAGGAATAGAAGTACTAAGCAAATCAAAATATAATACACTATAATCCAGGTAAGATAAATTAAGTACAAAGTGGATATAAGTATAAAAGTTAAAATAAGTTTAAGTACCAAAGTGGCTTTAGAGGATGATAAGTATGTATGGTATAATACAATGTAATAATATAATTAAAAAATACCAAAACATTCTCTACTCTCATTTTCGTAAAGAGCGTTGTTTAAATTACACTTACACAAAAGTTTATTCAAGTTTTGAAGAAAAAGGAAAGCTAAAAGTTGGAAAAAGTAAGACGACGAGACGGAGCAGCGGCAACAGGCTGCATGCACGTTGGCGCATGCGCACACACTCCCCTTCATTTTCATATTGAGTAAGGTATTTTCATTACCTTAGAATCAGCCCTTTATATCTACAGAGGGAGCTGGTCCCCTTTCAAGAAGGCCGCCTTGTTGCACCGCCAAGTTTCTATAGTAGCCCAGAACGGACAAACCAAACACTGGCTCTAGATAGGGCCGTTCATGTTTTTTGCGACTTTCGCGGCCACTGTAGTTTCTCCTGCGCACTTGGAAGGGGAGGGTGAGGCGAGCGGGATTCAAATGGTTGGAACCTGCAATTTCACCACTAGATGCCTCTAAATCCTACACATTGGACCTTTAATACCTCTGCTGACCAGTGTCCTGGGGGAAACCCTGATAAGACTATGTGGCTTGCATGTTAGTTCTCTTGTGTTGGATCTTGATTTTGACTCGAACCAGAGACGTTGCTTTGTATCTTGAATCTTTAGGCCACTCGGACAGCCCATTCGTTTTTGTTATTTAATGTTATTGATGTGTTTTTGAAGTTTATTTTTCAATGTAAAATGTCACATTCATATATATGTAGGTCACAGAGATCCTTATCAAAAATGTATGTGTATATGAACTGTTTTTTAAACGCTCAGATATTTTCAGCAGTATTGGCCTCACATTGATGTGCTCTAATATATGCTGTAAAGTCACACCAGGCAAAGGGTGCCTCGTTGTGTATGATGGAGAGATGGCTCAACTACAGAGTGAGCACTGAGGAGAGTTCATGTACACACCCACCTGTTGAGACCTGACCTTCAGCTTTTCAGATTACTGCAGGACAGCCTGTCTCCAATGCTGTCTTTCTCTCTCTTTACTCACACACACATAAAACTGTTACACCTTGTGCCCTTAATACATACATGTCCAGTACCGTTCCAGCAGTAGCATTCAGTCTGTTGTCTGTGGATTAGGTCTTGGTTCATGTTGACCAATCAGCTCTCAGTCTGACTCAACAGATGTGGACTGCTAAGAGAAAAGCCTCTTTCTGATGTGAATTTGTAACATGGATGCCTTCATCTGTTAGTAATGTTTTTTTTGGCATTCAAACATGTTCAAACATGAAAGGACTGTTAGGGAGTTTGTGTCATATTTGGTCTCTAGTGCATAAGAGGAAGATCAAAAGGCCTTAGTATGCTTCAAAGAACCTGTGTTGTGTGGTGCGTACTGCTAGCAGTGTGGCTCTACGGATGGTCAATCAGTCAGAGACATCTCTGCAACTACTGGATGGGTTGCCATGAAATTTTGTACAGATTTTCATGGCCCCCAGATGACGATTTGTAAGGCTAATTGTATACTTTTCGCACACATGCGTACCTGCAAACCTCTGCAATTTGCCAAATTACAGCTGGCACAGTCTGGTGGCGTGTGCCTCTTGAAATATGACATTATGGTCTGCGGCCAAACTGCGCGCGACCACCTTCCAAAACACAGATAACCAACATATTTATAAAGTTGAGGAAACAAATAGAAAACAGCACACAATACTGTACAATACCTGCAAAACTAATGACATTCCCATCAGCGTCAGCTGTACTTTGTAATTAGTCCTAATTGGCAATGTAATTAAGACGGAGATAAATGTAAACATTACCAGCTAAACATAAGCATGTTAGCAATGTCAGAAATGTGGACAATAGCATTTCGGTCAAAGCAAGCACTGCTGTGTCTAAAGGCCTTAGTATGCTTCAAATGAACTAATTTGTATGATGTGTTGTCGGACCACGTCTGCAGTGTTTCTCCCTGTTCTGAATGGAAGGCTGGATTATAAGCCTGTGTTCATAGCCTCCCCCCTGCTGCATCCCACTGCCTTCCTGATCTCTATCCAACAACTCTGTTATTTGCATGTCTTTGTAGTCTCAACACAATAAATCATACAAATGGGGATAACAGCACACACTTTCAGACAATCTCTAATCAAAGACATTAATGGTGTCTCACTAGGTTGTGCAAAAAAAAAGTGACTAAGGTTGCGCTCAGACCAACTTGCCCTTTCATTCATTTGAATCAAGCCAGTCGACAGACTGGCAGCAAGACAACACAGGGCTGGAGTTTTCACGCAGGGCTGTTTTCGGTCTGAGTTCCCACTAAATAGATGTTATGGGACTATTTTCCTATCTTTTAATATATAAGTTCTTTTTAATTTGCAAGCATGACTTATTGTTTTCAGTTCAGATTTTGTAATGCTTTCCCTCAAAACCCTGCCCTCAGACTCAAACAGCCCCTGCTTGCACTTAGATTTTCTCTGCTTCTGCTCAAACTGTGTGCTTGCACTCAGATATACAGTGGTGTGAAAAAGTGTTTGCCCCCTTCCTGATTTTGTGGTAGTTTAAGGTTTTTCATTTCCTGTTTTATTTTGTAGTATTCTCCTTCCCTTGTGTGTCTTGTGTTTTTACTTCCTGTCTTTGTTTTCCCTCCAGTTTTGATTGTTGGTCCTACCTTGATTGTTTGCACCTGTGTCTCGTTGTCTCACCTTCCCTAGGGTATTTAGTCTGGGTCTCTTTCTTTGTACAGTGTGGGATCATTGTTGTTATACATGGTGGTGTTCCTGCCTGGTGTGATTCCTGCATTGAGTTTTGTTCCTGTCTTGTGAGTGTTGCTGACCTTTGTGTGTGTCACCGTTTTGGTGCACCTTTTGTGGTACCTGGTTCCAGTGCCCAGTTCCCCAGCATTCTTACCGTGAGTTTGTATTGGATTCTTTGTCGCCCTTGGCTGGATCCTGGATTTTTGTATTTTGCCTGCTCCCTAGTAAACTGTTTACCACCTTGGACTCACTCCCCTGCTTCCACCACTGCCAGCCAGTAACCTAGCTGCCTTTTGTCTGTTCATTACCTGTCTGCTTACCGGTCTGCCTGTAAACCACATCACCCCCATTAAACACGATAGCCATCTGGCTACTTCACTTCATACCACTTCCTGGTCATCTGCGTTTGGGTCCACATACCACTACGCAGCATACGATAGATTTCTTTTTTTTGCATGTTTGTCACACTTAAATGTTTCAGATCATCAAACAGATTTAAATATTAGTCAAAGATAACACAAGTAAACACAAAATGCAGTTTTTAAATGAAGGTTGTTCTTATTAAGGGAAAACAAAATCCAAACCTACATGGCCCTGTGTGAAAAAGTGATTGCCCCACATGTTAAAACATAACTTAACTGTGGTTTATCACACCTGAGTTAAATTTCTCTAGCCACACCCAGGCCTGATTACAGCCACACCTGTTCTCAATCAAGAAATCACTTAAACAGGACCTGCCTGACAAAGTGAAGTAGACCAAAAGATCTTCAAAAGCTAGACATCATGCCAAGATCCAAAGAAATTCAGGAACAAATGAGAAAGAAAGTAATTGAGATCTATCAGTCTGGAAAAGGTTATAAAACCACAGTGAGAGCCATTATCCACAAATGGCGAAAACATGGAACAGTGGTGAACCTTCCCAGGAGTGGCCGGCCAACCAAAATTACCCCAAGAGCACAGCGACGACTCATCCAAAAGGTCACAAAAGACCCCACAACATCATCCAAAGAACTGCAGGCCTCACTTGCCTCAGTTAAGGTCAGTGCTCATGACTTCACCATAAGAAACAGACTGGGCAAAAATGGCCTGCATGGCAGAGCTCCAAGATGAAAACCACTGCTGAGTGAAAAGAACATTAAGGCTCGTCTCATTTTTGCCAGAAAACATCTTGATGATCCCCAAGACTTTTGGGAAAATACTCTGTGGACTGACGAGACAAAAGCTGAACTTTTTGGAAGGTGTGTGTCCCATTACATCTGGTGTAAAAGTAACACCGCATTTCAGAAAAAGAACATCATACCAACAGTAAAATATGGTGGTGGTAGTGTGATGGTCTGAGGCTGTTTTGCTGCTTCAGGACCTGGAAGACTTGCTGTGATAAATGGAACCAGGAATTCTGCTGTCTACCAAAAACTCCTGAAGGAGAATGTCCAGCCATCTGTTCGTGACCTCAAGCTGAAGCCAACTTGGGTTCTGCAGCAGGACAATGATCCAAAACACACCAGCAAGCCCACCTCTGAATGGCTGAAGAAGAACAAAATGAAGACTTTGGAGCGGCCTAGTCAAAGTGACCCCTGACCTGAATCCTATTGAGATGCTGTGGCATGACCTTAAAAAGGCAGTTCATGCTCGAAAACCCTCCAACGTGGCTGAATTACAACAATTCTGCAAAGATGAGTGGGCCAAAATTCCTCCACAGTGCTGTAAAAGACTCATTGCAAGGTATTGCAAATGCTTGATTGCAGTTGTTGCTGCTAAGGGTGGCCCAACCAGTTATTAGGTTTAGGGGGCAATCACTTTTTCACACAGAGCCATGTAGGTTTGGATTTTGTTTTCCCTTAATAATAACAACCTTCATTTAAAAAACTGCATTTTGTGTTTACTTGTGTTATCTTTGACTAATATTTAAATTTGTTTGATGATCTGAAACATTTAAGTGTGACAAACATGCAAAAAAATAAGAAATCAGGAAGGGGGAAACACTTTTTCACACCACTGTATTGTTGCTTGCATATTTCCTGCTCTCCAGCTTCAGGCCTTCTTCTTGCGTTCAGGCTACTTCTGTGCGCTCTCGAAACGTCTACACTCAGATTTCTCCTCTGCTCTTGGATTTTTTGTGCAATAACCCTGTCATAATCCCCAACCAATAGAATGCCAGGTTTAGTGTTGACCAATGAAATGATCCCTGCCTCATTGCAGGAGCGTTCGCTTTAGAGCATCCTGTACAGGCGGTTACTCTTTAACTGGGTTCATCCACTCCTGCCCTCCACGTCCTTATTATTTATACTTCCTTTGCTTTCTTTACAACTTTTGGAATAAAAGTACAGTTATTACATATACCAGTGCCCATACTTTTTTACTATAATAGCTAAATACTGTATAGGGAATGTGAAGGTACGTCACGACGTGTTGAATTTTCGGTGACATTTACGCCGCCAAATTGTGAGGATCTCATTGCCGTTTTCCTCAGGTAAATACTGCTAACATTATTTACTGTATATCTCTTTGTCACATAATGTTAGTTAGTTAGTTAGTATTTATGCCTAAACACTCTAAACATACACTCTGTTTTACGTTTGTCTTTACAGGTACATGTATAAGAAGTGACGTACAGAGCCCAGTGAAGTAGAAAATATTTGTTGTGAGGAGATACAGAGGTAACATGTTAGCATGTGCATGTAGCACAGTATGTAGCTAATGTAAACATCTACAGTAATTACCAGGATGTGGGGGTGGAAAGTACGATATGAAACAATAGATGATGTGAAACATTAGTCAAGCAGTTATTTCTGGTAAAGACAACAAATAAACCCACTAAAGTAATCAATAGTAAGTACTGTAGCCACTGCCCCCATGTGTTAGTCTGACTACACGTTAGTTTAATCACACCAGTGACACCATAATGAGGCAGCAACCTGCCTGCAATACACTTTATCCTGTAAGTTACTGTCAACATTACTGAATGACTGATCTACTAAAGTTGGAAAACTGCTCAGTAACCAAAGTATCTGCAGCTGCTGTGAGGACTGTACTGTGTCCATGTTTCAGAGTAACTTGGATCTTTTTACTTGTCACACAATTATTGCCATATTTATGTTTTAAAATGTTCGTCAAAGCTGCAGATTATCTGTTTGACACCCTTTCACAATACTGTAGAGAATATTGTATAACTTGTATTATGAACTGTCAACACTGTAATAAAGTGTTTCTGTGAAACCGAAATGTCTTGCGTTGCTTACAGTCAATATTTACTAACTGTAGTATTGGATTTCTAGCAAAACTCTTTCACATCTTCATAGTCAAGATGTTAAATGAACCAGGTTTTTTTGACCCTCCTAAATGCAAGTTTTTCACATCACCTGTTTAAACAGTGAAATTTCATAAAACCTTTGTGAAAGTACATGTTTCTCTAATACCACATTTACTACTAAATTTAAAAATGCTGTGTTGTCTTCAGGTCATCACTTGACATGGCATGACACCTGCCATGCAATGACTTCCTCCTCTTTCTAGTCTTTCTGACTACTCAAAGCGCTTCAACTACATATCATATCACAAATACTCAAAGCTACATATCTTCACATATATTCACACACATTCATACAGCGATTGCAGAACTGCTCATCAAAGTAACTAATCATTCACACACGCCGACCTTCCGATTGGTGGATGACCCACTCTACCACTAAGCCACAGTCGCTCCACTGTGGTGGGTCGGTGTGGCAGGCATCATCCCTTGTTGCAGCTAACTGTAGTGATGTGTTGGCCTGTATGCAGGAATAAGTTAGAGATTACACCAACTTCAAATGTGTAGTTATGGCAACAGCTACACACAGTGTAATAATAATAAATAATTTTTCAAACAATTATTGAAGAAGAAACTGATTACACAGAACATTTGACTTTGAGTGTAACTTGTGTTGTGACATAGCCTAGCTACCAAAAGCTCATAAATGCAACCTATGACTCTGTAAAATAATCACATAGCTGGATGTTTTTGAAAGTTTTGTATTTTGTTTGGTTTAATAACTGGGCCAAAAAGAGGAGTGCCACCTTACCTTTACAAGTAAGACTATGCTCTTGCGGTTTGCCGGGGTCCGACTTTGCTTGTGAAATAGCAGATCTTGCACCCAGCAACTGCAAAACTGTTCGGGATTTTTACATTTTTCTCCGGGTAGGGTCCCTTTTCTTTCTCTTTTCCCTTCTCCATCAGATTTGACCGATTTAACCAACTTTTTAGCCAAACAAAACAATGAATTAAGGATCTCTCCTTACTCCGTATTTATATTTTTCATTTGATTAATTTCTTGTTAGTATATTTAATCACATATGCATTTATTTCATTGTCAATTGATTGATTGATTTGTTTAACTGTCTTATTTATTAATATAATTATGACCCTTCAAGTCTTTGATAGTTTTCAGTCTGAATGCCTAGTTCGACCATCAGACAAGCAGTTTGTTTGACTCATATTGCAGTGTAAGTTTAGCCTCACAGAGCCCCTAGCTTTGCTGTAGAAATCTTTTGTTAACTCTTTAAGAGGGTATAAAATATATATAATATATAACTATACAAATATTCAATTTTATTTATATAGCGCCAATTCATAACAGAAGTTATCTCATTGCGCTTTTCCTATAGAGCAGGTCTAGACCGTACTCTTTATAATATTAATTACAGAGACCCAACAAATCCCACCATGAGCAAGCATTTGGCGACAGTGGCAAGGAAAAACTTCCTTAAGAGGCAGAAACCTTGGACAGAGCCAGACTCAATGGTGGGCGGCCATCCGCCGCTGCCGTGTTAGGTTTTGAATATATTCTGTGTTTGTAAAATACTGGGATTCCCAGCCCAAACTTCCTGTCTCCATTGCCATTTTCAAAGAGAAACTAAGCAGGAAATGATCCACATACCAAATCAATAACTGTGGTTTGTTATGGTAAATACAACTCTCAGTAACTTAATTAATTAACACTTTACTGTTAAAAACTTAAAAACCTCTCTAAAATATAATGAATGTCTTAGTTCTTAGCTTTACCTCGTCCTTTGAATTCACTGTTTAAGATGCCTTCAATTGTTATCAAAACGGTTGTAAATACCAGAGTTCTCTGCTGAATCACCAAGGTGCGGTGCTTATGGGAGAGGGTGCATTACTTACATCCAACCAAAATAGAGAAGTTTCATTTTTAACTGTCCCATTTCCCAGGAACGCTTTAAGGCAACATAAATTATACGCTGACGGTGTTGGCATGCTCCCTTGCTGTACTGTTGTGTAAATGTTTGTGGATTAGAATATTTTGGTTGCTATTGGAATGGTGTTCTGGCTGCCTGTTGCAGCATGATATGGGAGTTTTGGGAGGTGCAAAGCAGGGGCCCCTGAAAAGAAGGGGGGGGCTCCTCTCCTCTCCTCATTTCACCTCTTTTTCTTTCTTCTCAACTGTTTAACCCCTGCAGTTCACCCCACCCCCAGTTCAACAAGCCCCAACCAGCCTGATACTCAGAGCTGTCTTTTCACATGCTAATGTCACTCACATTACAACAGACATGTCTGCCTGCCTGCCTACTAATAACACCACTAATGTTTTTCTACCAGCCTGTTGTATCGGTCTCTGGTTTTCTATAACTTTACTTTTCTTCAGTCCCTCAGCCCTTCTCTACCTCTTGTAAACACATGCGGATTTAAAGATGCACTTTCTGTTATACAAAGCCTGCATGTGTCTCCCAGCTGAGAGGATGCAATATAACAAAATCTTTTCAAATGTATGTAAAAAAGAATTGTCAGACATTTTGGGAAATATGCTTATATGTTTCTTTCTTAGAGTGAGTTGTTCAGATTTCAGTCTTATGTCTGTGTGTTAAGTACAGAGCTGGAGTTAGGACATGGTTAGCTTAGCTTAGCAAAACGTCTGGAAGCAGTGGGAAACAGCTAACCTGGCTCTGTCCAAAGTTTAAAAATACACCTAACAACACCTCTATAGCGCACTGATTACACGTTGTATGTCATTTGTTTAATCTGCACACAAACAGAAATGTGAAAACAACAATTTGTGGTGTTAGGGGGGAGTTCCACCCTGGAAATATTTCTTGGCGAGCAACAATGTATCCGTCCACCCAGTACTTCTGGGCAATGTCTCCGTCAATAGAACGCATTGCTAGATATGATCAGTGAGCACAGGTTGATTTTGGTCTACAGGCACGATGGTACCAAACTTGGCATGCTCACCTTGGCAATAAAACTTCAGAAAGCTGCTCACAATCACTGTGCCCGGCTGCTGTTAGTCAAGAAATAGTTCCAGCACATAACACTCATAAACACATAAGAGAAACCCCTGCTCAACTTTAAAGTTGGGAACATATGTGAGATCACATGGTCTGACACTACAACGTCCACCACACATACAGGATTAAAACAATGATCTGAGGAAATATAATACAAATAATTATCTATGGTCTATCTTCAGCTAGCATACTGAAGCAGTAGCACTGTGTTTCCATCATGAAATATTTCAGGAGCAATGATACTTAACTTATCAGCATGACCTTCATCAAGACCAGTTAGCTTAACTGCCACTTCATATTGCAATTCAGTGGACTTAAAACATGAGTGAATGGTTTGGCACACAGTTCACTTGAGCAAGCTTCTGAAAATGGCACCCATTTTTTCTGTTAATTGACTTTGAATTGAAAATCAATTCTGAATCCAATCGTGACTCCGAGAGTCAGAACCAAATTAAATCAAATCACGAGATTCCTTAAGATTCTCACCCCTGAAGCATGTTATTAAGCTCTTAACATTATTTGCTGTATTGATAGTCCCTCTGAAAGTGTATGTTAAACCCGTATCCAGCTGCCGCTTGTTTGGGGAAGTTTAAGAAGCCAAAAATGATCTGTTGTAAATGTGTGTTGCATTGTTGATTTGGTTGATGAATCTCCACTTTTTGGATGGGGAAATGTTGTATTAACACACTTCTTGAATGGTTATACTCAGGGACAATCTGGAATGATATCATATTCTTGTATGCATATATATATATATATATATATATATATGTATGTATGTAAAACACAAATACCAACGCATTGATTCTGGCCAGCCAGCATGACCTATAATATCATGACAAGCTGATCCCAGCGCTGTGCGAGGAACTAATTTACCAGTAATTAGCGTTACTATAACCGGTAATAGTGGTCAGTGTTTGTAATACTTCCGTTGAAGAAAGTCTCTCATTTTCTTCTGACTCTGGCAGTCCTTAAGGTGGAGTCAAGCAGCAGAAATCAACCAACACAACAAGACAGGAAACATAAAGACAAAATATGACAGAGCGCTTTCTTGTTGCTGGGAAACATAAAGCTATAACCACTAAGATGTAGCTTTGCTATACTCTAACTACACTACATTCAGTATATGACTGACTACTATGCTTGTAGTATAATTAGTATGTACTATAACAACAGTATTGTCAATACGTAACTGTACAGTGAACATTATGTGGTAATAATTCCTTATAACTTCCTTATAATGATGACATACTGTAACTGCACTGTTATATTTATATAAGCAATCGTTTCATAGTTCTGGAATGTTCTGTTGGCTGTGTGTGTGTGTCCTACATCCAGCCTTAGTGTTCTAACTGGGTCACACCAGAACCCAGCTGCAGTACTGCAACACCGGCTAAGAGAGCATGTGCAGACACACACACAGTGTGGAGACTGTGTGTATATATACGTACATGTGTGTGTGTGAATGTACGAGTGATAGCAACAAAGAGCAACTGGGGATGCGTTGTCATGGCAACCCTCTCGGAAGCCCGCCCACAAGCTTGTATGTCGGTGGGCATTACACAGTGAGGGAGGGAAAAAAAAGCACGGGTGCAGAGTGAGGCAGTGTGTGATTGGTCACACCCCCTTGTCTTTGTGTGGCGCAAGGGATTGTGGGTAGCCCTTGACTGAATGCTCATTTGTGTGTGTGAGTAGGAAAAGAGTGAGGGGGGCTGAGTGTGTGTGTGTGAGAACAGAGGAGGACGACGCCTGTGTGTGTATGTGTGAGAGGGGAGGGGGAGGAGCAGAGTATGTGTGAGAGAGAGAGAGGAGGATGAGCTAGTGTGTGTGTGTGTGTGTGAGAGAGAGAGAGAGAGAGAGAGAGAGCTGCGCTACCATCAGAAGCTGTACTGGGCTTTTTAACTGGATTCTATTTTTTATTAAAGGAGTGGACTACTACCAGCCAAGGTATGAATCAGCCTGTCACACTGTCTGTCTGCCTGTTCTCTGTCTGTCTCACTCTTTCATTAGCTAGCCTGTTAGCAGCAGCTGCTAGTTAGCATTAGCAGCATAGCGTCACAGCCCTACAAAGAGAGAGACACACAGAGAAAGAGACGAGTGATAGAAGGATAGATGCAGACATACTGTAGGAGAGAGCGAAAATGGAGGTTTATAGAAAGCAAGAGAAATGGAGAGATGAGGGAGAGAGAGAGCGGGTGAGAGAGGGAGGGAGGGAGGGAGGAGGAGCGCATGACAAAAGGAGGGGGTGTGGTTTAGTGCTTTGGACAAAGGAGGCTGGCTGATTGTTTACTACCACTGCAGTGAGAGAGACATGGACGATCAATGTTCCATCATTCTCCCTCTGTTACTCTCACTTTATCTCTCTCTTTCTCTTTATTCTCTCCCCACTCTGCTTCACACAGCTGCTCCCCTCTTTCGTCCTTTCCTCTGCATCTCTCCTAATCTCTCTCTCTCCCTACGTATCATTTCTCTTCCTCCTTTCCTGACTATCTCTCTCTCTCTCTCTCTCTCTCTCTCTCTGTTTTTGGAAAGTGTAGTAGTAATTTAGTGAGCAGGGGTGTAAGCTAACGGCTGCTGCTACAAAATGGCTCTTCTTTACCTCCAATTCAGTGATTTTATTACCAGGACTGGGTCAGAAATACTCATGCTGATGTAGATTCTGAAAACCAACCGTAAAACTCAGCAGTAGATGCTTTCACTCCACACTGATGACATGTGTTTGTAATGACGTACTATGTTCTGTCTGTATGTATGTGAGCTAGCTGCCTGCTATGTGACTTTGGTCAGTCTACTCATTCTTCACCAGCAATAAGAGAAGAAATCAAGCTGTAGTAGTTATGGTAAAAAGCAGTGGTAATACAGCAAGAAGAAATGGCAGTAATAGTTGGAGGTAGTAGTAGTAGTTGTAGTAGTAGTAGTCAATAAAAACAAAAGTAGTAGAAGGACTGGGACTGCAATAGTAGTAGTGGTGGTGGTGATGGTTGTTCATTAATGCAGGGTTTGTTTCCCCCTTTGTTTACAGCTTGGATCTTATTTCGTTAAGTTGAAGGGACGCTCCACAGATTTTACTCAACAAGATCAATTCAGTTGATTGGGTTAATACTACTCAGCCTGTGAAAACAGTTGAATAATGCCCTGGTTCCTCCCTAAAGAGGAAATCTGTCCAGAACCCTGTGATCACTCCCAATAATTGATTGATGACTGGGCATAATTGTCCTCCAGCATTTTTGGAGCTTGACCCATACTAGGGACAAAAGGTCAGGATATCTCTGGTGCTTCAGTGTTGTACATTCTTTTTTTAAATGTATCTCTCTGAAGTAAACACATTTTATGGAGGCACAGTCCTTAATGGCTGGAGTAACCCTTTTATTGCTAAGATTAGATCAACCTGTCTGATCGTCTGACTGCTTGTGTTTCTTCACCTGTCAGACTTCTTTTTAGTGATGTCACCCTGTTCCCACATCTGAATAATCAACTTAGTGAGTACAGTGGTATTATTGCTGATGCAAATAATGGACAACACTAAAAAAATAAAATCCAAGTTGTAATTAACCACAATTATCTTTAAACAGCAGTGGTAGTATGAGGGATAGCGTAGCAGAGGTAGTAATACTATCAGTAGTATTATAAGTAATACCAGTTATGTTAGCAGTGGTAGTAGCGGTAGTAGTAGATAAGAACAGTCTTGTTTGTAGCAAAGTATAGCAGTAGTACAAATGTCACCAGAAGATGCGGCAGTGGTAGTTGTATTAATAGTAATAACTATAGTACTAACAGTAGTGGTGCCGGCACAGCAGGTGTAGTTGTAATAACTATAGTAGTGGAGCATTATTAGTAATAATAGCAGTAGTGGTCAAAGTTTTACTGACTATTTCTAGTCTCACCTCTTAGTTCACCACACACCTTTGTGGGGAGAATGGTGTGCCTAACTTCATGAACAAATATTTAATATTGATTATACTTCTCTCCGTCGTCTCCGTTGGACTTAGACTTCGACTTGATTTGCAATACTGCACACAATTCATATATGGTATCTATTGTATGTTATTATATATAATAATAACAACCATATTTTTTTATTACTATTCATTATATATATATATTTCATTATACTATACTAGGCTCATACTAGCTATTTTTCAGTACTACACTTTATGTAATTCTATATCTACATTTCACCTTTTATTATACTTTATATGCCATACTATATTATAATGTACTATATTATACAATATCATGTTATAATAATATATATGGAAGGGATAATGGACAGCAAATGTACCAGTCATTATTACGAAATTAACCCAGACCCCAAAATCAATAATTTGACACCAAATAATGATTTAATTGCAGAGAAAATGTAAACATTCAACAGTGGCTCAATGACCATAATTCTTACTGTAACAGTTAAGGCACTCAAATACTGGCATACTGTCAAGAGTAAATAAATAACTCAAATAAATAATAACTAAGCAATGCTCCATTGACCTGTTGATAATTCCTGAACGTGTGCTCGTTTATACAGAGCTGCACAGCGGACTGACTAACATGCACACGTGAAGGCTCATTGTAGCACAGCTCAAGCACTTTGACCATATGCTTAAATTCTGCATTCTCTATGACCGAGTATGGTCGCATATCTGCAGAGATAAACACTCCTATAGCATTAGTTATTGATTTGGCACTGTGTGAATCTGCAGTGAGAGGCTGCCTGAACGCTGTAGGGAGAAGGACTCACCTTCCAGTCTGATTTTGTCCCGTTCCGCTAATCAACACATTTGGGTGATGCCGTCATAAATGACATGTTTGAAGTGTTTCCACAGACAAACCCGACTTCATTTGAACAATGTCAGCATACAGTTGACATTAATCTGTGTCCATGTTCACTGTAACTAACCGGGAAACCGCAATTCTCCCATACAGTTGAGCAGCGATACTACATGAGCTTGACTAGCCGGGCTAAGCTGACTAGCATGCTACAGCTGATACACAACAACTGGTGCACTGCCAAAACGTTCCGGGTAAACTTTTTGCCACAGGACTTCTTTCTGCAGATTGATATGATTGGACTCCAGAATCTATCAGAACTGCATCCATAGCAATGGTTTGTTATTCAGAAATAACAGACCGTAGAATGCCGTAATTGACCAATCAGAGTCTTCAACATAGCCGTAAGTATATATAACACACACACACATATATATATATATGTGTGTGTGTGTGTGTGTGACTACCTTTAAACCTGTTCAGGTGAGCTCATGGGACAGAATCAGAATCATGGAGGGCAGTATTAGGGCCGGGTATACTTGATCAGAACTACTTCATACAATGTGTTGTCCGACCACGTCGAAATTCAAAAGTGTTTAGTTATTCAGAACAGCCACACAGGAAGGCGGCCGAGGTAGAGAGGGCGGAGACGTGATATCGTTTAAATGTGGGAATAACGGCGCACATTTTCAGAAAGTCTCTCCTGGAAGTGACAGAAAACGTTGCTGACAGAAGTTCTCACCACCGCACAGCTGGCCAATCACGGCGTAAAGTGGGTGTGAATGTCCGATCGTCGGTTTCGGAAAGTTACAGAAATGATCCAACGCAGCCCCCCTATTCCGATGTCGGAAAGGTGCGGGGGGAGGGGGGTTCCGAAGCTATTCCACCATCTGACAAGCAGTTCTGATGGAGTGTACTGGCCCCTTTTAGTGTAAAAGCACCATAAGACGCAACAGGAAATAGCCTCTCACTCAGCTGTTCTTTGAAACACGCATGCTTTTTGCCCCCACCCCCTCTCACTGTGTGTGTGTGTGTGTGTGTGTGTAGGGTTTTGGGTTTGTCCTGATCACTTTCCATGTTGATGCCTGCAGCTGTCAGTGTAGGGAGGTGGCAGCATGGTGGTCAGTGTTCCCAGCAGAGCCTCTGCAGCTGTGCTGTCTTCTTCTGTCCATCTTCACAATTTAGGAATCATTTGTATGTTTATTACACAAAAATAGGCAATAGGCACCACGAGCTGACGTGTATTGCTGTTCTTTATTTTGGGGATTCGATTTTACATCTTTGGGGATTTGTGGTTGCGTTTGAAATAGATTACTATAAAAGAATATTTGATTTATATTTGAGTGTAGATGTTCATTCTTGACCTTGAGAACAGTATGTGTGACCAAATCATCTCAACTCAAAGGTCTGCTTACTAGCTTTTTCAGAGCTTTTAACTGTATCTCACGGTTTTCATTTGTGAATGGAGCTGGCTCAGGGTTAAAGGGTCCTAGATTCTGCAGTTCACCTTACTGACCTCCAGCTTTCTCTCTACGGAGTTTATAGTGTGTGTTCACATCTACCATTTCACCCAAACTTGTTTCTTTGCTTTTCCATGCAAACTGACGACAAGTTGTTTCAATGTTTGTTATCTCCATTGATGATTTGGTTCGGTCACACTCGACAATGCTTGTTCTTGACATGGGTTTCCTTGTACCGAAACTGTATTAATCAGCTCTAGTATTCTTCAGTAACTTCTGCTTATGACTTTGCCTAGTAGATTCAAACTAGTCTTCCGGTGTGTTCCCAGCTTGAAGTAACAGGTGGTCTCCTTCTTTTTCCTCTGGGTTTAACTTCAGATGCTGTTGAGCTGGATGGGCCTGTGTGGCGGTTGTTTTACTGAACTTTATAACTGTTGGACTTCACAATTAAGGAGGACATTGTCTGATTCATCATCACAAACATCTTCCTTTCCACTGATATTGACATACATTCTTTTTACCAAATGGGTTGAACATTGAAATAATTGAACTGCAAAATGACATTAAACAACAAGCCAGAACAAGAGACAACAACTTTAGGGACTTGTTAGAAGGGAATAATTTGTGCACTTAAACCCCATTTCCACCTGGTATTAACATCTTAAATGGATAAGGAAAAAGAGGTGTTAATGCAGTTGTAAATGCAGCACACACATTGTGATTGGAATGAGATTAGATTGGCCAGACCACATCTGGAGGTGGTAAGTGCAGTATGTACAGTTTGGCCACACTCTCAAGAAAAAAATCCACCCAACAAGTTGAAAGGGCACTTAAAGGTGGGTTATGCGATTCTAATCCAGTACACGTCTTTTTGTCAAATTCAGTGACTATCTCCTCTCTGTCCGCTAGCTGTCCGCTCAGTGTGTGCGCTGAAAAACCCTCCGGTGTTTGTACTCAGCCCGGCTCTGTGAATGGGAAACAAACAAACACTATTCCAGCCATGATGTGTGTGTCAGGTGACGTTAAACGACTTGCCCACGGACATTCAGCTTACTTTCTAGTTTGCCAAGCTGTGCTGCTGTTGTGGTGATAGCTACAGCAGCAGGAGAGTTGTGAGCGTCGCTGTCTGGAGCTGCTGTGCTGCTCTGGGAAACCATCTCGTCCTCTCTGGCTGTTAGCTTCGCAGCAGCAGCTGTAGGGACAGTTTGCTAACCCACAACCTAGCTAACGTTAACCTAGTTACATTACTTGCTGTGTCGCTGTTTACTCTATATCATCAGAATCAGAATCAGAAATACTTTATTGATCCCCGAAGGGAAACTCTTTGTTACAGCAGCTCGCCTTTAGTACCAGGTGGGTATAAGTATAAGATAAAATAAGTGTGAAGTACCAAGTGGGTTTACCGGTTGATGATGATAATACAGTATAATAATACAATGTAATAATATAAGTAATAAGTAGTGGTGCATGTACTGTCGAGTTAAGTGTAGCTTATTGAGATTATTAAGATATTGCACAGCAGTAATGGAGGTATGAATAATATCAATAACAATAAATAGGAAAAACTAACATAGGAAAACTAAATATTGCACGGGAGTATTAACACAGAATATTGCACAATTATTCAAGTATGGCAGAGATGTTAATGATCAATGTCCAGTTTAGTGGCTTAGGGTCATACAGACTGACACTTAGAGGGAGGAGTTAAAGAGTTTGATGGCCACAGGCAGGAATGACTTGCTGTGGCGCTCTGTGGTGCATTGTGGGGGGATGAGTCTTCCTCTGAAGGTGCTCCTTTGTTTGACCAGCACGTCATGGAGCGGGTGGGAGACACTGTCCAAGATGGCATGTAGTTTGGCCAGCATCCTCCTCTCTGACACCACCGCCAGAGAGTCCAGCTCCACCCCCACAATGTCACTGGCCTTACGGATTGGTATTGGATTTCTCCAGAATTGCAGACCCCACCTTTAACTCCACCTCTTCTTGCTATCTCAAGCTCTTGTGCAAAAACTATTAAAACACATCAGTGAGCCACATTGTTGCACTGGGTGACATGTTCCTTCATCACCATGAACACACACACTGTAGTTTATTTTGACTCAGTCCCACATACACCGTCCTGCTGCCCCAAATACTTAAATGCAGTATTTTCTCCTGTTTGAGTAATGGTGGATAAAAGCTACAGTGGCCAGTTGTTTTAAGAAATTACTCAGAATTTTGAAACAACTAGGTTAGTGAGGTGATTTTAAAGACTGACATCTTCAGTAGGAACCAATGGGCTTAGAGCTGAGAGACTCCGCAGGTAGGGAAGTATTGAGAGATGCACTAAATTTGATAGTTTTGGTCTTTTCATGAAAAATATAGAATAACACCAGACTTTCTTTAAGGTCAAATCCTATTTTGGCTTAACATGTCTGTGAGATAATCTTTTCACGTGAAAATGAACAAGTCAAAGCAAGGATACATCACTGTGTGTGTATGTGTGGTGGCATATGGTTCACTTTGAAGCTCCCTCTTGGTGTAAATAGAATGATATTACATTTGATTGAAATTGCCATACTTCACACTTGAATCTTTGTGTTAGAGGTTCTCATTACGTATTGTGCCTTCGTTTCCCCCAGGCAGGGTGTGACAATATTCATATTTATGTTCAAATGTCCTGGCAGTAAAAGAGACATTATTCACCACTTGAACTTATGTGTGGGATTGTCATTATTTTTTTAAATTATTGTTTTGGGCATTTTATGCTTTTATTGGATTGCCAACATTAGAGATATGACAGGAAAGGAGGGAAGAGAGAGATGGGGAATGTCTGAAGCCAGACACCCAGGGATTTTATTTCTTATGTTTCAGAGAGGTAGATCTGAGACACGAGACTGCATGGTGTTCATTTTGTTCTACAGGTTCTGGTTATCGCAGATTTTAATCCAGTATCACTCAAAGTGATTTCTGTCTTTTCACAGGTGATGTGTCACCCATCAGTATGTCCCCCATCAGCCAATCGCAGTTCATCCCTTTGGGAGAGGTATTGCTATTGGCTATCTCTGCTATGAACTCCGCCCATAAGCCTGTCACTCAGGAGGCCCTAACTGAACACCTGCAGACATGTTTTCCAGGTAACACCAGCTCACACACTAACATCAGCTAACAGTCACCACCCTCAGCTTCTGTCTACCGTGGCACAGTTATAGGTTCAAATAAAAACAGGGATTTTTTGGATAAATATTGTAGTCAAATTAAATGTATTTATTTATTATCTCCCTTTCATATCTTAATATATACAAGGGCTCACAGTACATTCAATGAAGTGCTTTACATTCCCAGGGCTCCAGGGTGCGACCAAAACTCTGTCAAGTGCGACTAAACAAATAATGTATAAAAATATTTTTAATAAACACCAACTGGATGTGCAGTGGTGATGCGCGAATCTGACATGATCCGAATCCACATTTACACACAAATGATCCTCCGCCATCCACCCAAGTAAATTATTTTCTCCGATTTAGAGACCCGCACCGGCATGGACATTTTGCTCCACCTCTACCGGTCTCTGTAGGCTATCTTGATGTCGAGCAGCGCCAGCTTTCCAGGTGATTTCTTTACTGTGTGTTGTATTGATGTATGAGGGTTTTCTTTAACTATTTACTTTAACGATCAGAGAGGCTGCTGTCAGTCATTTTAAACGTTTCCATGCGCGCAGTAATGTCACAGCAAATAACGTAATGAAGGTACCCTGCTGTGCCTCGTGCATAAATGCACACAGCATCTCTCTTAATGGGGAGAGGCTTCACCCTATTTCTCCCACCCGCAACGCATCTGTATTAATCAGAATATTCATATCAAACCGACGCAATGAGGAGTCAGAAATGATAATAAAATTTAACACTGCTCATAACATAGCCAGAGAAGAGCTACCTTTTACTAAATTGAAGTCCATTAAAAAACATTTATCTGAACCTTTTATTCCTGTTTACAATCATTTACATGTGAAATTACCAATGTGTATGGGAACTGGCAAAAATACGTAATGCTTAAAATGTATTATTGGGTGCACCTAAATTATGTGGTGGTGCACCTAAATGAAAAAGTTAGGCGCACCAGTGGTCTGGAGCCCTGATTGCTGTTTCTTACTGTATCTTTTCTGTTGGGTTGTATTTTAATTTTGTGAGACTGTACTTGACTACATTTCAGAGAGAATATTGTACCTTATACTTCCCTGCATTTATCTGTTTGCTGTGGTTACTAGTTACATTGCAGATTAAGTGTTTGGTGTTTAAACATATAACTAAACATGAGGTGAATTAATTTTTTTAATGGCCAACATTTTGGTTTAAAATAAGTTGGACTTTGGTGTGCAAAGGCCTTTAGACAGAGTGCCACCTGGACCACCCACAACATTCAAACACTGCTGACATATCAATACTATAACACTTTCAAAGGAACCAGTCTTCATAATGAGTCATTTTGATATTTCATTTAGCTGCTAATATTTCTTACATAAATAGAATTTAGTTGAAAAATGTGTTGTCGACCTGGGAAGTGAGTAGACAGCCATGTGTGTCCACACGCTTCTTTTTACCTGGCAGTGAGGAGCTTCACCTGGAGGGCATAACGTGTGCAGGAGTTAACACGTGAGTGAGACATGAGGGAGGCTTGTTATCTGAATGGAAAGCACCCCAAGCAGGAGAGCTGCTAGTTCAGCACCAAGGATGTTGTAGTATTAGTACAAGGAGTGTTTCCACATACAAACACTGCCAGTTGTCCTCATTGGAAAGCACAACCAAGGATGTAACGATGCCAGGGTTCCCACGGGTCCTTGAAATCCTTGAAAGTTTGTGAATTTGAGGGGGGGAAATCAAGACCTTGAAAGTTTTTGAAAATAGACATGAATAGATATGGGTCATTTAAAGTGTTTGAATTTATATATTTTATGCAAGAATAGAAATTGAAGTTCTTGATATATCATTTTTTTCTTAAAGTAACATGACTGTAACACAGCAGCACAGCTGAGAAGTGTTCACACAGTCAAGTCTCTCTCTCTCTTTTTAATTGTCTGTGAGCTTCTGTAAAGCCTGCTAGTTCTCCGTGTCTCAAACTATGCCACGTTGGGTCCATGAATTTGAGGGAACTGTGCCTGGAAAGTCCTTGAAAGGTACTTGAATTTGATGTTTAAGAAGGCACGGGAACCATGCATTGGTGGGCCTTTGTCAGACCTTTTCCACTACAGCAACTTAATGACCCATAACATAAGGCGTGTAACAACTGGCTTCAACACGGCAAAAACCCTTATGAGTTAAATCAACAAAACCAAAAACTTAGCACATAGGGAGGAAGTTGGGCTGTGTTTGCATGAGGCCGCCCTGTACACCTGCATGAATATGATTGGATGTTAGTAGTCAGCTGATAATCACACAGCTGATGAACAATGGCGCAGTCAGCCAAAAGCAGGAGGAGACAGGAAATACGCAAGTAAGGTTGTAAACATAAACAGCTGGAAATAGCATGGTTAGCAGGCTAACGACAGCCGTACACAAATTAATTGTAATTTGTATACAGCGTTTTATCAAACATTGTACTGTCATTAATCTCTGTGACTGCACTTGCAGTCACTACAGAAAAGCAGCATCCCTTCCTCTCTGCTGCTTGTATTATTTCACCGTGCAGTGATAAAACAAGGATATAATTCAGTTTAATTCAACTCAATTTAGCACCAATTCATAACAGAAGTTATCTCATTGAACTTTTCATATAGAGCAGGTCTAGGACTATAAACAACCAGTATGTCCTGAATGGGACATCAATCCCTCCGCATCTCTGAAACTGGCTGGACATTGGAGAGCTTGGCAATTCCGCATGTCAAAAGTCAATCAGATTGAACTCTGCGCAAAGTGAAGGTGGGGGGTCACTTTGTGATGGGAAGATAATGTGTCTCGGCCTGTTCCACATAGAAATTAATGGGAAACAGGTTTCGGTCTGACTGCTCCACGAGCCACTGATGGTAAAGCATTAATACAGCTGATGCCAACCAGCGAAGTAATACGATACTCCATTACACTCACGATGATTTAATAAGGAAGACTAAGCAGAATTTGTTTTCAGTATTGCAGTGAATTTAATGCCTTTTTTGCCTTTTAATGCCTCACAGCAAGAAGGTTCTGGGTTCGAACCAGCTGCCTTTCTGTGTTGAGTTTGCATGTTCCCCGGTGCCTGCGTGGGTTTCATCCTGTCTCAGGTTTCCTCCCACAGTCCAAAAACATGCAGGTTAGGCTGATTGGCGACTCTGAATTGCCCGTGGGTGTGCATATGAACCTGTTATGATTGACTGGCATATATAGCTAATGGATAATAATAATAATAATAATAATAATAATAATGATCACGCTACTGCCTACCTCATGATGAGTGACAATGAAATATATGCATCAGGTGCACAAATGAACCAGCTGCTAAGAGATGGGACGCAGATGGGACCGAAGGGCGTACAATCCTGACCCTGAAGGATCCCGCAAAGGGTACAGTCCCATCCAACTATCGGCCAATAACCTGTCTCTCCACAACATGGAAGCTCATGTCAGGCATCATCACAGCTAAGATAAGTGGACACATGGAGTAATACATGAGCAAAGCACAGAAGGGCATTGGCAAAGGAACCAGAGGAGCAAAACACCAACTCCTGGTCGACAGAACAGTCACCCAAGACTGCAGAACCCGACACACCAACCTGTGCACTGCCTGGATTGATTACAAGAAAGCATATGGCTCAATGCCACACACATGGATCACTGAATGCTTGGAGATGTACAACATCAACAGGACTCTAAGAGACTTCATTGCAAACTTGATGAGGCTGTGGAAAACCACCCTTGAGGCCAGTGGCAAGCCACTTGCAAAAGTATCCATCAAATGTGGCATATACCAAGGAGATGCTCTGTCCCCACTGCTGTTCTGCATAGGTCTCAACCCCCTCAGCCAGATAATCAACAAGACTGGCTATGGATACCAACTCAGGAATGGGGCCACAATCAGTCACCTCCTCTACATGGATGACATCAAGCTATATGCTAAGAACGAGCGGGACATCGACTCACTGATCCACACCACCAGGATCTACAGCTCTGACACTGGGATGTCATTCGGGCTTGAGAAGTGTAGCCGAATGGTGACAAAGAGAGGGAAGGTAGTCCACACAGAAGGGGTCTCACTCCCAGAAGGAACAATAGCAGACATTGAGGATGGTTACAAGTACCTTGGAATACCACAGGCAAATGGCAACCTCGAAGAGGTAACAAGGAAAACAGCAACTGCCAAATACCTCCAACGAGTAAGGAAAGTCCTAAGAAGTCAGCTCAATGGCAAGAACAAGGCCCAGGCAATAAACAGCTATGCCCTGCCAGTGATCAGATACCCTGCGGGAATAATAAGATGGCCAAAGGAAGAGATACAGACCACAGACATTAAGACGCGAAAGCTCCTCACCATGCATGGAGGGTTCCATCCCAAATCCAGCACCCTGAGACTGTACGCTAGCCATAAGGAAGGCGGCCGTGGACTAGTGAGTGTGAGAGCCACTATCCAGGATGAAACATCCAAGATCCACAAGTATATCAAAGATAAGGCCCCAACAGATGACGTGCTCAGTGAATGTCTCAGGCAATGGGGAACAGAGGAAGAGGTGCTGGAGGAGGGACCATCATGGGAGGACAAACCCCTACATGGGATGTACCACCGGAACATAACTGAAGTGGCTGATATCAAGAAATCCTACCAATGGCTAGAGCGGGCCGGACTAAAGGACAGCACAGAGGCACTCATCGTGGCTGTACAGGAGCAGGCCCTGAGCAATAGAGGCCCAGATCTGCCACACCAGACAAGACCCAAGGTGTAGGCTGTGCAAAGAGGCCCCTGAGACAATCCAGCACATAACTACAGGGTGTAAGATGCTGGCAGGGAAAGCATACATGGAGCGCCATAACCAAGTAGCTGGCATAGTGTACAGGAACATCTGCACGGAGTATGGACTGGAAACCCCGAGGTCAAAGTGAGAAACACCTCCAAAGGTGGTAGAGAATGACCGAGCCAAGATCCTGTGGGACTTCCAGATTCAGACTGACAAAATGGTAATGGCGAACCAACCAGACATCGTGGTGGTGGGCAAACAGCAGAGGAAAGCCGTTGTGGTTGATGTGGCAATACCAAGTGATAGCAACATCAGGAAAAGGAACATGAGAAACTAGAGAAATACCAAGGGCTCATATATATATATATATATATATATATATATATATATATATATATATATATATATATATATATATATATATATATATATATATATATATATATATCTGGAGTCCTTATTGAAAGAGAGTTTTACTTCCACCTCAAAAAAAACAAATCGGACGTGATGTCACATAAGGGAAAGCGGCCAAGCTAGGTCAGGTTTAACAATAATAAATATGGATCCCAATGCTAGTTTTGACACTGAAGAGGTTGAAAATTTATTGAGGAAATTATGGCCATCGGCGAGAAATTGAGTTGTGACGTGAGAACCAGTGGAGAACTGGGCAGGTGTCTTGGTGAGTGACTGGCTAATGCTGTGTTCACATCACAATATTGTGAAGTTTGCTATCACTGGCTTTAACAAAACTAGTATTGGTCATCTAATACTGGCTGGAGTATTGATACTTACCCATAACAGAAACTAATGCGCGAGTATCAGTCGTATCTAGCGTTGCCTGATATAATCCCACATTATGTTTTATTTTGCTTTACCGTAGGGGTGAGAGAGAGAGAGGCAGACAGAGAGAGGGGGGAGAGAGAGAGAAATAATCTTTAACTCTGTTGAGTTCTTTCAATTATCTGATATTCTGATTATCTGATGCTGAGTGATCAGCAGGTATCTAAACCCAGAAGTCATTGCTTTTAAATTATATACTTGATCTTTTATACGTAAAGTTGACTTTACCAATGTGACCTTGCAAATAGTACAGCAAAGAAGTATTTACAGTGGTGTGCAAAAGTGTTTGCCCCCTTCCTGATTTCTTATTTTTTTGCATGTTTGTCACACTTAAATGTTTCAGATCAAACAAATTTAAATATTAGTCAAAGATAACACAAGTAAACACAAAATGCAGTTTTTAAATGAAGGTTGTTATTATTAAGGGAAAACAAAATCCAAACCTACATGGCCCTGTGTGAAATAGTGATTGCCCCCTAAACCTAATAACTGGTTGGGCCACCCTTAGCAGCAACAACTGCAATCAAGCATTTGCGATACCTTGCAATGAGTCTTTTACAGCACTGTGGAGGAATTTTGGCCCACTCATCTTTGCAGAATTGTTGTAATTCAGCCACATTGGAGGGTTTTCAAGCATGAACTGCCTTTTTAGGTCATGCCACAGCATCTCAATAGGATTCAGGTCAGGACTTTGACTAGGCCACTCCAAAGTCTTCATTTTGTTCTTTTTCAGCCATTCAGAGGTGGACTTGCTGGTGTGTTTTGGATCATTGTCCTGCTGCAGAACCCAAGTTCGCTTCAGCTTGAGGTCACGAACATATGGCTGGACATTCTCCTTCAGGAGTTTTTGGTAGACAGCAGAATTCCTGGGTCCATTTATCACATCAAGTCTTCCAGATCCTGAAGCAGCAAAACAGCCCCAGACCATCACACTACCACCACCATATTTTACTGTTGGTATGATGTTCTTTTTCTGAAATGCAGTGTTAATTTTACGCCAGATGTAATGGGACACACACCTTCCAAAAAGTTAAACTTTTGTCTTATCAGTCCACAGAGTATTTTCCCAAAAGTCTTGGGGATCATCAAGATGTTTTCTGGCAAAAATTATATGAGCCTTAATGTTCTTTTGCTCAGCAGTGGTTTTCATCTTGGAACTCTGCCATGCAGGCCATTTTTGCCCAGTATGTTTCTTATGGTGAAGTCATGACCTTAACTGAGGCAAGTGAGGCCTACAGTTCTTTGGATGTTGTTGTGGGGTCTTTTGTGACCTCTTGGATGAGTCGTCGCTGCGCTCTTGGGTTAATTTTGGTCGGCCGGCCACTCCTGGGAAGGTTCACCACTGTTCCATGTTTTCGCCATTTGTGGAAAATGGCTCTCATTGTGGTTCGCTGGAGTCCCAAAGCTTTAGAAATGGCTTTATAACCTTTACCAGACTGATAGATCTTTCTTTCTCATTTGTTCCTGAATTTCTTTGGATCTCGGTCATGATGTCTAGCTTTTGAAGATCTTTTGGTCTACTTCACTTTGTCAGGCAGGTCCTGTTTAAGTGATATCTTGATTGAGAACAGGTGTGGCAGTAATCAGGCCTGGGTGTGGCTAGAGAAATTGAACTCAGGTGTGTTAAACCACAGTTATGTTTTAACAGGGGGGGCAATCACTATTTCACACAGGGCCATGTAGGTTTGGATTTTGTTTTCCCTTAATAATAACACCCTTGATTTAAAAACTGCATTTTGTGTTTACTTGTGTTATGTTTGACTAATATTTAAATTAGTTTGATGATCTGAAACATTTAAGTGTGACAAACATGCAAAAAAATAAGAAATCAGGAAGGAGGCAAACACTTTTGCACACCACTGTATATGTAGATAAATAGTAATTTGGAGACAATATTAAAATTGAATCAGAATCATTTTCTGTTTACATCATCACTACTCACACTCACATCACACTTTTTGATGATGTTAATAAGACTACCAACTTTTAAATGTAGCTATTCCCTTTTCCCTTTCTCCATATATATATATATATCGAACAGATACTACATTAATGGTTAGGCCTGCATGAAGCTGCAGCAAGACTAATAACAAACATGTCCTATATAAATACAAACTATTAATGTATTTGTATATTAATGAATTGTAGATAGGACAATAAGGCACATTCTGCAAACCAACAGTTAAACTAACACCACCAAAACTCAAAACACAAGATTGCAACTTTTTAAAATATGTATGTGGATGTACCAAATGCATATGGTCAAAAGAAAAATAATACCAATTGACCCATTTAAAACTAGAAAGCATTCAGAGTGCATTCTTCCAACTAAGGACTCATACGTCAGAATGCTGTTCATAGACTTCAGTTCAGCATTCAACACAATCATCCCTCAACAGCTCATTCACAAACAAGCTGGGGCTCAACACCTCCCTGTGCAACTGGCTGTTGGACTTTCTGACTGGAAGACCTCAGGCAGTACGTGTCGGCAGCAACACATCCAGCATCATCACACTGAACACTGGGGCCCCCCAAGGATGTGTGCTGAGCCCCCTCCTTTTCACTCTGCTGACACACGACTGCACACCGTCACTCAACTCCAACCTCTCCATTAAGTTTGCGGATGACACGACTGTGGTGGGTCTCATTAGCAACAGAGATGAGACAAACTACAGGAGCGAGGTGAGCCGCCTGGCCGGGTGGTGCAGTGACAACAGTCTCTCTCTGAACGTGGAGAAGACGAAGGAGATTGTTGTCGACTTCAGGAGAGTGCACACTCAGCATGTTCCTCTGACCATCAACGGTGCGACTGTGGAGAGAGTGAGCAGCACCAAGTTCCTGGGTGTGCACATCACAGAGGACCTCTCCTGGACCGACAACACTGCAGCACTGGCCAAGAAATCACAGCAGTGTCTCTACTTCCTCCGCAAACTGAGGAGAGCCAGAGCCCCACCCCCCATCATGTACACCTTCTACAGAGGCACCATTGAGAGCATTCTGACTAGGTATGGCGCCTGCAACGCGTCCTGCCGGAAGACTCTGCAACGCACACTGAGAGCAGCTGAGAAGATCATTGGTGTCTCTCTCCCCTCCCTCCAGGACATTTATGGAACCCGTCTCACTTGCAAAGCCCTCTACATTGCAGGTGATCCCACACACCCGTCACACAGCTTCTTCAGTCTGCTGCCATCAGGGAGGAGACTGCGGAGTCTCCAGGCCAGGACCAACAGACTGAAGGACAGCTTCATCCATCAGGCTGTCAGGAAGCTAAACTCACTCCCAAACTTGCCCCAGGCACCACTGAACTATGAACCCCCAGATCCCACATCCCCAGGACCTTCCACTGACATACGATGTCATGCACCAGTCACTTTGTGTCGCATTGGTCTGCTCACTACCTCATTCACCATGGAACTGACGCCATTCTACAACCTCAGTCGGTTTAATTAAAATAAGCTCTTTGTCACCTTAATCAGACTGAATAAGCTATTTTTCTATCTTTTTATCTGCATTGTTTATTCACTGGTTTGCACTTTATCTGCCATGTGCCTTGCGCTGCTTTTAGTCAACCTATTTTTATTTTATTTTATTTTTTTATTATGTCTCTTTTTTGTATTCCCTTATTGTATAGTTTTAGCTTATATTTTATTTTGATCTAGATTTTAGGCTCTACTGTTAGTGTTATCTGTATGCACCGGGGGTCTGAGAGTAACGCAATTTCGATTCTCTGTACGTATGTAATGTACATGTGGAAGAATTGACAATAAAGCAGACTTGACTTGACTAAAGCTGTGCAGTCCTCAATTAGCACTACATCAGAATACACACATAGACAATAACTTCTCAAAGTGTTGAACTTTTCCTTCAACCAATAGAATGAGGTGGATCAGTTCCTAGGATAGAATATTTGCTGCTTGATTTGACTTCCATTTCTATTTCAAATGTCCAGAAATGAAAATCTGCTGTGGGTTGGAAGAAAAAAAGCATCACCCTTCTCTGTTCAGATTTTTTCCTCTTATTTTGATGACCCATAGAAACTGAACAGAAGCTGAACTGGGTGCATATCTGGGTAAATGTGCAGGGACCTTATTATAGTGTTTGTCCGTTAGAATTAAATAGCAGACGCTGCTCATCACCAGTCTGGTTTAGGGCTGCAACTAATGATTATTATCTGTAAATCTGTTGATACATTTTACAATTAATCAATCATTCATCTGGTCTATGATGTCAGAAAATAGCAAAACAATGTCCACCGCAGTTTCCCAGTGCCCAAGTGATGTTTTCGAATGTCTTGTTTTGTCCAACCAACAGTCCAAAGATATTCAGATTAAACAGTTTATGTCATGTTCCATGGTGGGCCTAATCAGTCTTTTTACATTGCATCCTTTGCAATGTGACTATTACAACTATACATTTGAGATGTCTTTGCTGAAATGATATATTGTTAAGGCCAACTCAATACACACACAAACATTTAGTCTGCTGATGCATGTGTGTATCTGTAGGTGTATCTGTGTGTGTCAGTCTACTCTGGGTTTCCCTCTTTAGAGAAGTTGCGTCATGCCACCAAAGCAACTGCACTTGTATGATGTAATGACAAGCAACAGACACACACACACACAGCTGTCTGTCCAGGTACTATGCAGTCTATCAATGAGTTTATAATAATGTGTCAATCTGTGGCTCAGTCATCTCTTCAGAGTGGGAGGGATAGTTCAACATTTTTGGAAATATGCTTATTTGATATTGATAACTATCTCAAGTACGGACAAATGACGAGTTTGTGATTTTAGGTGGAGTTGCAAAAAGTTCCAGCTAAAAATTTCCTCTTAAAAGCTATTCACAGAGCTGATGAGACACTTTTACTAAAGAACTGAGAGAATCTGAATCGTTATTGACCCGCCACCATCAAAATATGCTTTTAAAGTTGTTCATCATTGTATTATTCCAAAACACTGGTGCGACAAGGTGCATTACTTGTAGCATTTGACTGATTGTGAGCAGGTCTTAGTGATTTAGGAGTCCTCTGGACTGCCTCTAACTTATTTCAGACTGAGGAACTACATTTAGCGGTAAAATGCTTTGTGAATTACTCTCAGACCAAAAACGTAGGAGTTCTAAAGTTAGGACAGACACGCCCCTTATTTTAAGGAGTCAGTCGGTGTTACTTTCAATTTCAAAATAAATCTTTACTCTTCTGAAATTTAAAATGAAAGCCGGTTTGCTTGGGTCATTGGTTCAGTTGTGTGCATTCAGCACCACTGTCATCACAGACAGTGCTCTACATTACACTGTAAAACTATTGATACACTATAAAAAATCACGGTCCGGTGCACGCAGCCCCACACCGACTACATGGTTTATAGATAGGATCTGCATTACATGCATCAAAGTTCACAAGCGTGAGTTCTGCCCAGAAACTTTAGCCATACACTGTTAGCCACATGTGCTCAAGGTAGCACTACGAGTTGATTGGCGTGTGAGTCAATCACACTATGAAGAGCGCAAATGAAATGCTGGAGCGGGAAGACCCACCTGCGTCCTTTTAAATCAGTTGTTTGGGAACAAGACAAGGATAAGACAAGGATGGTGTGTCAGTGTTGCTCCACTGTTGTAGGGTATGTGAATGGAAACACACTGAACATGCTAACGCACATTCGATGGCATCGCTCAGATGTGCCTATCACCGGGACGAGAAAAAAGTAAACCAGAGCCCAACTCCTTATCCCTGCTGCTTTGGATGCAAAAGCAGAATGGAAATGATTATTTATAATATTATTAGAAACTAATATTATTTATTATTCTATTTATTTTGTATTTTTATAGCATAAGAGATGTTTTTCAGTTTTGTAGCCTATTGTGACCTATTGCCTTTTGGGAAAGTGGCATGGCAGAGTTCCAAGACGAAAACCACTGCTGAGCAAAAAGAACAGGCTCGTCTCATTTTTGCCAGAAAACATCTTGTTGATGAGCGAACTTGGGTTCTGCAGCAGGACAATGATCCAAAAGACACCAGCAAGTCCACCTCTGAATGGCTGAAGAACAAAATAAAGACTTTAAAGTGGCCTAGTCAAAGTCCTGACCTGAATCCTATTGAGATGCTGTGGCATGACCTTAAAAAGGCAGTTCATGCTCGAAAACTCTCCAATGTGGCTGAATTACAACAATTCTGCAAAGATGAGTGGGCCAAAATTCCTCCACAGCGCTGTAAAAGACTCATTGCAAGTTATCGCAAACCCTTGATAGCAGTTGTTGCTACTAAGGGTGGCCCAACCAATTTTTAGGTTTAGGGGGCAATCACTATTTCACACAGGGCCATGTAGGTTTGGATTTTGTTTTCCCTTAATAATAACAACCTTCATTTAAAAACTGCATTTTGTGTTTACTTGTGTTATCTTTGACTAATATTTAAATTTGTTTGATGATCTGAAACATTTAAGTGTGACAAACATGCAAAAAAAAAAAGAAATCAGGAAGGGGGCAAACACTTTTTCACACCACTGTATAGTCTGCCATCTTTCTTCACTCAGTGCCAGTTTGCTGTAGTACACTTGTCTCATGTTCCAGCATTCGTTTCCTGTTGATTGAATCCTTCCTGTGTTCTGGACCTTGCTTCTGTGTTACCCTGTTGGATTTGTTTGCTATCCCCTGACTGCCTGCCTGCCTGTGTACCGAACCTGCTTACTGGAAAGTATAGACTGCTCTTACCTTATCTCCTGGCATAATGTGTCTGCATTTGAATCTGTTGCCTTTGACTTACCAGTTGTTACATATTCGATGTGATTTCGGCCATTGACAGAGCAGAAAAACTTGCTTTTTGACTTGCATGCCGTGATTTGGACTTGCCCTCTAAAGACTTGAGACTTGGTTCAATAGGCTATATAAATAAAATTGAATTGAACTGAATAGATAGGACCAAGGGGGGACAAAGCACTGATCCTTGTGGTACCCCAGTGGAAAGATAATTATGCTTGGACTCTTCTCCTTGCCATACCTCATTCTGTTAGGTAGGACTCAAACCAGAGTAATGCTGCACCCGAGATGTCTAATTCGGATAGGGTGAACAGGAGGATTTGGTGATTCATTGTGTCAAAGGTTGCCAACAGGTCCAGCAAGATGACAACTGATGACTGGGCATCCCTTCTCACTGACCTCAGGGTTTCTAAGACTGACAGCAGTGTAGTTTCAGTGGAATGACTGCTCTTGCAGGGTTTTTCCTGGCTCAGAATGGGCCTTTGGGGGTGACTACACACATCACTAAGCATGATAGATCCACGTACAGTTAGGGCTGGGCGATAGGACTAGGCTAATATGGCACAATATGCTATGTGAAGCACTTTGTAACTTTGTTTTGCTATATATATATATATATATATATATATATATATATATATATATATATATATATATATGATAAAGATATTATATACAATATATATCGCGATGTACACATTTTCTCTAGAATAACGTACCGTAAATTCTCAAATAGTGCAAACATATGATGATTTTATAGAATATGATGTATTGCTGTAGATTAAACTACCCAAAAGGATATAAAGAAAGTTCAAATGAGCTCAACCTTAAGCATCTACAGCAGTAAAATGCATCATACACATTAATGCAGCAGGGATATTAATCCAGAAACATCAGATATAACAGGAAAACACTGACAGGGAGCATTTTACTGCACAATGAGCACTTGCAGAACTTTTACTTGTAGTGGAGTATTTTAAAGTTGGTATTAGTACTTTTGCTTAAGTAATGGACCTGAATACTTCTTCCACCTCTGGTTAGCACACCTACAGTCTAACTCCACCTGTGTGTTACTGATCGAGCCTTCCCCCTTATGGAACTTGGCCTTGTGGGTAACCTGTGTGTGACAGAGTGTAGCGGGTTTGTTGTGGGAAGTGAGTCTTTCCCGGTGTGTGTTGGGTAGTTGTGTTACTTTAGTCATCCATAAAGTGTCCAGATGAGCTGAGGTTGCAGTATAATAGTTACTGAAAGTCGGTGTGTTGTGTTTGCTGCCACAGAAAATAAATTAAAAGTCCCTGTTTGTTACTACAGCTAGTTACCAGCTACGAGGTCCGTAAAACCGGAGGTCTCCCAAATACATTTTGGAGCTGCAGGTAGAGTAATCAGAGCGATCAGATGATCGTGTTTTCTCTTGTGATTTTATTTTATTTTTTTACGCCACAGTGAAATAAATCCCTCTTAGTTAGCTTTTCACCGTCTGGACAACTGTGCTGTGAAGAGAAGATGCCGTAAGCTAGTAATATTACATAACGCTAAACAGGGTTTATGCGTTCTCACCTACTGGAAATACTCCTTTTGGCAGTTTTTTCTTGCCACTGTCGCCAAATGCTTGCTCATTGTGGGATTTGTTGGGTCTCTGTAATTAATATTATGAAGAGTACGGTCTAGATCTGCTCTATAGGAAAAGCGCAATGAGATAACTTCTGTTATGAATTGGTGCTATATAAATAAAATTGAATTGAATTGCATAGAGCACAATGCAAATACCACAGATACCATAGAATTTAAAAATAGTAATAATGTAATGGTAGTGGTAATATTAATAAATTAATAATAATAGGAATGACAGTCATAGGAATAATAATAATAGTAACAGAGCCAATAACAACAACTGTAGAAGCAGTTGTCGAGCAGGAACACGGGGGCAGCAGGTGGCCCACAACCACAGATCCAGACTCTGCAGCTCTGGAGGCAGAAATACCTGCTGAAAGCAACAGAAGGAGAGAGGAGAGAAACGAGAAAGCACAAAACTACGGGAGAGAGAAGATGTCAAGGTAGTAACATGCAGTAATGGGATAAAAATGCATACAGATGGCGAGGGAGAGGAAAGAGGTGCATCAGGGGAAGTCTCCTGGCAGTCTAGGCCTATAGTGGCTCCCATTCTACTTTTGGAGGATTTAGGAACCACAAGTAACCCTGCATTCTGGGAGCGCAGTGTTCTAGTCGGGTAATAGGGTACTATGAGCTCTTTAAGATACGATGGTGCCAGACTATTAAGAGCTTTGTAGGTGAGGAGAAGGATTTTAAATTCTATTCTGGATTTTACAGGGAGCCAGTGCAGAGAAGCTAATATTGGAGAAATATGATCTCTTTTCCTAGTTCTTGTCAGTACATGTGCAGCAGCATTCTGGATCAACTGGAGAGTCTTAAGAGACTTATTCGGGCAGTCTGATAATAAGGAATTGCAATAGTCCATCCTAGAAGTAACAAATGCATGCACTAGTTTTTCAGCATTATTTTGAGACAGGATGTGCCTGATAACAAGAAGAAGTACAGAGACAAGTCCATTGTCTGATGCAATTAGAAGGTCATTTGTAATTTTCACAAGTGCTGTCTCTGTGCCATGATGCACTCTAAATCCTGACTGAAAATCCTCAAATAAACTATTATTTAGAAAGTCACACAACTGATTGGCAACTGCTTTCTCAAGGATCTCAGAGAGAAAGGGAAGGTTAGATATAGGTCTATAGTTGCCTGAAACCCCTGGATCAAGAGTGGGCTTTTTAAGAAGAGGTTTAATTACAGCTACTTTAAAGGACTGTGGTACATAGCCTGTTAATATAGACAGATTAATCATATGTAGTAAAGAAGTGCTAACTAAGGGTAAAACTTCTTTAAGCAGCATAGTTGGAATGAGGTCTAAGAGACAGGTTGATGGCTTAGGTGAAGAAATCGTTGAAGTTAGTTGGAGAAGGTTGATAGGAGGAAAAAAAGTCTAAATATATATCAGGTTTTACAGCTGTAGCCCTAACCCGATTTATCGGTACTGGTTGAGGGCAGAATGTGATGAATTTTTTCTCTAATAGTTTAAATTTTATCATTAAAGAAGCTCAAAATGTCGTTACTACTGAAGGCTATAGAAATACTTGGCTCAATAGAGCTGTGATTCTCTGTCAGCCTGGCTACAATGCTAAAAAAGAAACCTGGGGTTGTTTTTATTTTCCTCTATTAATGATGAGTAGTAGGCTGCTCTGGCATTACGGAGGGCTTTCATATATGTTTTAAGACTATCTTGCCAGACTAAACGAGATTCTTCCAGATTGTTGGAATGCCATATCCTTTCAAGTTTTCGCGATGTTTGCTTTAGTTTGCAGGTTTGGGGGTTATACCATGGAGCTAACCTTCTTTGTTATATTATCTTCTTTTTTAGAGGGGCGATAGAATCGAGTGTCGTTCGCAGTGAGCCTGCAGCACTATCAACAAGATGGTCAATTTGGGAGGGGCTGAAATTAGCATAGGAGTCCTCTGTTATATTGAGACATAGCATTGAATCAAATGCAGATGGAATCACTTCCTTGAATCTAGCCACAGCAATATCAGATAGACATCTAGAGTAAGAGTTTTTGCCTAATGGCGTGTAGTCCACTAATAGCAGTTCAAAAGTTATTAAACAATGGTCCGATAATGAAGGATTCTGTGGAAAGACTATTAAATGTTAAATTTCAATGCCATATACCAGAACAAGGTCGAGGGAGTGGTTAAAACAGTGAGTGGGTTCATGTACACTCTGACAAAAGCCAATCAAATCTAATAGATAAATGCAGTACTAAGGCATCATTTTCAACATCCACATGAATATTGAAATCACCTACAATAATTACTTTATCTGTTTTAAGGACTAAACTTGATTAAAAACTCAGGAGCGCGCTACACTATAACAAATACAATAGGCTTTCGTGTTTTCCAGGTCAGGTGTGAAAGAATAAGAACGAGGCTTTCAAATTAGTTATAATTTAGTTTAGTTTTAGGGTTGATTAATAGTTTTGAGTCGAAGATGGCTGCAACTCCACCTCCTTGGCCGGTGCCTCGAGGAATGTGAGTATTAATATGACTGGGCAGAGTGGATTCATTTAGGCTAACATTCTTCATTACCCAACCAGGTTTCAGTAAGACAAAATACGTCAATATGATACTCTGATATTAAATCGTTCACTAGTAGAGCTTCAGATGACAGAGATCTGATGTTTAAGAGTCCACATTTAATTCTCCTATTTCAGCGTTTTTGTTTAGGTTTTTATGTATAACTCCTCTTCTTTTAACTTTTGGTTTTATTAATTTAAGTGGTCGGGGGGCAGACACTGTCAGTAAAGAGTTTTGGGTGGTTAACTGCTCTGGAAGTGCAGAGAAGCGTGTAGGACTGCAACTCTGCCTCCGGGTCTCAACTCTGGGTTGTCATGGTTTAGGTCCACTATTAAACTCGGCCAAATTTCTAGATATGAGAGCTGCTCCATCCAAAGTGGGATGAATGCCGTCTCTCCTAATCAGACCAGGTCTTCCCCAAAAAGTCTGCCAATTATCTACAAAGCCCACATCATTTGTTGGACACCACCTCGACAGCCAGCGGCAGAATGAAGACATGCGGCTAAACAAACTACGGAGTCCGACATTGTCTTTGCATATGTACACACCGACTCAACATTAACTTTAGTGACCTCCGATTGCCATAATCGGGAGTCGTTACCGGTGACGTGAATTACAATCTTAATGTATTTACGTTTATCCTTTATCCTTGTGTCGCTGAGTGGGGAGAACTTGTTAGAAACATGAACAGGTTGGTAGTGAACCATGAGATTTTGCTTAGGGCTGTTCTTCCTTCGGACAGGCACCGAGCCCCCCGGTTTCCCGGGTGCTCGGGAGCTGCGGCTACTGGGGCCTGGCTAACTACAGCAGCTAATGATTGAGTTCCCATGGTGCAGAACCGCGTTTCCAATTCACTAAGCCTCCCCTCCAATGCTACAAATGTGCTACATTTGTTACATGTACCATTATCACTAAAGGAGGCAGAGGAATAGCTAAACATTTGACACACCGAGCAGGAGAGTGAGAGGGAGAGAGAGAAGCCATTGCTAGCTGCTAAGCTAAAGAACGGTAGCTAGCAAAAATTAATAGCGTGTAAACTGTGGGATTAGCGAGAAAGTCGTTAAAAGAAGGAGAACACTCTGAGCGCTTGAGCAGCACTAGTGTAAGTTTAAATGTATAGCAGATAGTTAGTCACTATAATAAAGAATCGCACAAAATTAACTGTGATGAGCTAGAGCAGCAGAAATACGCTACTAGTAACACACAAACACCGGTGACCGGAAATGAGAAAATACGCTTACCGCAGCACGTCAGCATGTCAGAGTCAACTGAATGGATGCAGTCAGGTGAACCAAATGCAGTCAGGTGTATGAATTTTTAAACTAATGGTGGATAAAGGGGTACTTGAGCTCATCTGACAGCACTGCATGGGTACATGTGGGTTGTGAACCATTGGTCCAAAAAGGACCTACTTCAGAGTGTAATATAATAACATTATATTCACCAAGTTAATTACTGAGATCTGGGAACATGGTGACATCACTAACAAGAAATGTGACAGGTCACACAAGCAGTCAGACGATCAGACAGGTTGGAAACAAATGGACAAAATTTGTCAAACTTATTAGGAAAATGAAGGAAAACAGTAAAATTATTCTCCAAACTGTCCATTATAAACATCCCTCACAGTTTACGCACCCACTTCCTGCTTCCACTTTCACACACTAGAGAAGACGAGATATTATTATCAGCATTTCAGGTGCGCTCACTTTCAGTTTTACAGGCAGATCAATAGCTGTGCAGTGCTTGGTATCCAGTCTGGATCTGGAACTCTCACAAACATGTCATTCATACTAGACTCATCATTAATATAAAACGGCTGCTACAAGTTTTCCCCTGATGCCAGTACATTGAGAGCAGAGAGAGATCAGCTTCATGTTGTTCCTCTACCATACATTTGGTGTGAGTGTGTTGATGTCAGGATTAGCCTGTCCTGAATCCAGAACAGCAGCTTTCAGACACAGCCTGCTTCTATCTCCACCTCCTTCCCTCTGCTCAGCTTTCCTATCAACAAGATGGAGAGGAAGAGGGACGGACAAACATTGTGTGTGTGTGTGTGTGTGTGTGTGTGTGTGCACGCAGTCTGTCTGCATGGTGTTGCATCATTCTGGCTGGGCTGAAAGGCTGCTATGATGTAACTGGCAGTAATACCTCCAGACTGACAGAGGGAGAGCGAGCAGGAGATACTGAGGAGACAGGAAGAGAGGTTAGTGGAGGGAGGAGAAAGGAGGAGAGAGAGCAGGAAAATAGAGAAGAAGCAGAGAGGATAAATGAGAAAGAGATGAGAGGAAAATGGAAGAGAGTTGAAACAGAACAGCTGTCTGGATATTTGTAAACTGAAATTAATGCACACACTGTCCTCTGTCATTTACAGGTTCATAAACCTCACCTGATCCACCGTTTTGATATTTTATATCGTATGCATGAGGTAGAGCAAGAGCTAAGAGGATAATGCAGGGAAATGGTTCCAAAAAACTTTGTTTCTAAATACAGAAAAATCTTACTTAATTGTGAAGAAGTGGCTGCAACATCTCTCAATCAGAATAGTAGGTCTTATCTTTAATTCTTCTCCTTGCTTCAAAAAATCATGATATCAATCACAAAGATGGCTTCTGTCCCTCTTTGTCTTGCTAAAACCCTTATTCTTGAATTAGTATGATCTTGAGATCTCCCAGATGTACTAAACCAAAACTTCAGCTGCTTCAGAATGTAGCAAAATGTTTCTTGCATGAACAAAAAACTTAACCACATAACTACAGTTCCATTTATGGTTACTTACACTTTCTCCGCAGGCCTTGTCAGCTTTCTCAGTATACGTCAGAACAATCTAGTCTGTACAATGTCGAAAGGCAAATGTGTTTCTACCTGTTATGAAAGGCCACACTCAAAGGCAGGTAAAAAGCCTTTCCTCTTACACCTATTTTATACACCAGATGTGTGCATGACGAGGCTCTGCTCAACTTGCTTGTTATTTATCTGACTGTGGGAAAATCTGCTATTTTCACATCACAGATGATGAACAAAGACATTAAAACATGAGTCTTGACATGGAAACTGGTAGAAGTTTAGTACAGTATTACTGTAGTGTAACTGGGCAGAGGAGTGAATAATACAGTAGCATACTGTACAGTATAATACAGTATTTTTTATAGTCATAGGTAAGGTGTAAAAGAGGAGACATCACTAACGAAGTTGAGTATTTATAAAAACAAATATCTACAGATAAGAAATAGCAGAACTGTGTGGAAAATGAAAAAAGTGCTAGAGAGAGAAGTTCAAATCATCCCTACTTTCACACCTCCACACACATGTCCAATGACTGCATGAAGCGGAATTATGGTCGGATTATTCGTTTCAAATAGTTACAGAAATTGTCAGTCACAGTCCCCTAATTCTGCTCTTAGAAAGGGGGTTTCAGATGCCCTGAGACAATCTAACAAGATCTTTATTCAAAGCATACTGAGGTCATTACATAATCAATTTCTGTTGAGGGATGCAGGCTCTATTCAGACTTTTAAACCCACAGTAAAAAGCTAGTTATTTTTGATCATGGTGGCCCAGTTTCTGTGAAGTCTACTAAGGTTTCTGTGACTGTGCAGTGTATATAAATGTACTTACTTTTACATTTAGTATGAGGATATATTTGAAAATGATGTCTTTATGTTTACACCTGCATTTTTAGACAATTTTCTAGTTCTCTGTCTACAGTAGTTGAAACACCAAAACCAAGTGTGAAATACTTCTAACTTTTCATTATTATTATTATTATTATTATTATATGTTCTACAAAAGATTAATTTTTTTAAACCCAAAAAAAGACATTTTGTTCCAAGGATCTACAGGCGTCCTTGTTGGGGTGCAAGGCAAGATGAATAGATTCTACACATAATCATAACTTTTTTCATAAAACAATCTCCTGAAGTTTCATTCATTGGAGTTAAACATAATAAAAAGAGAATCTAATGTGGACCTGTGTGAAATGTCCCTGCTCTAACCCTTTCTTGTCTCTAATTTTGGTTAGGTGTTCCCACGCCAACAGAGGAGGTTCTGCACCACACGCTAAGCATGCTGGTCCGTGAGCGGAAGATCTACCCAACACCTGACGGATATTTTATTGTAACCCCTCAGACTTACTTCATCACTCCAAGCCTAATCCGAACCAGCTCCAAGTGGTACCACTTAGACGAGCGATCTGCTGACCGACACCAACAGCAGCAACATCAGAACCAACAGCAGCATCAGCAGACGCAGTGCACCTCCCCTCTCTCTGGCACCATCACACCGTCCACCTCTGGAGTCGTGCGAGATCGAACACACCCAAAGTCCAGCCAAAACCACAGTGGGGGAGGCGGAGGAGGTGGGGATTCTTTTTACAACAACAGTTACCGTGGGGAAGACCCCCCTAGCCACCACACCACTCTGCAGCGCAGATCCCCCAAAGACCACCGGGAGGCATACTCCTCCCCGCATTCCCCACAAACACCTCCTCAGCAAGCAGGAGGCAACACAGAAAAGAGTCGCAGCACCCTCGGGTTCCCCTTCAAGACGGACACGCTCACCAAGCACCGAGGAGGGGGAGGAGGAGGGGGGGGAGGAACTGGAGAGATAGAGAAACAAGCAGGTGGAGGAAGTGGTACAGGAAGTCGGAAATTTGGTTTGAAGCTGTTCCGTCTGAGCTTTAAGAAGGACAAGGCCAAGCAGCTGGCCACCTTCTCTGCACAGTTCCCCCCTGAGGAGTGGCCGCTCCGCGACGAAGAGACGCCCAGCCAGCTGCCACGCCATGTAGAGATGGAGATCATCCGCAGAATCAACCCTGACCTCACCGTGGAGAACCTCGCCCGGCACACAGCAGTCATGAAGCGTCTCGAAGAAGAGCGTGCCCAGAGGAGCAAAGCATCCTCAGCCAATCAGAGCTCCAGGAGTAGGAGAAGTGGGGGTAGACACAGGAAGCAGTCTCAGACCAAACTTAGCCGCTCACACAGCAAGACGAGGGCGTCCCGTGGTGAGCCAAGCGACGGTTCCCACCTGGAGCTGGCCGACAGGGACTACAGAGCCTACTCGTCCTCACTGGCTCGGTCACCAAGGGAACACGCCCTGGCCATGGAGCGCCAGCGGGCCCGGCTTCACCTGGCACATAGCAACCCCAACATCCTCGACTCATCCCACCTGCCTGTCACGCCAGAGTGGGATGTGTCCGGAGAGCTCGCCAAGCGACGCACAGAAATGCCTTTCCCTGAGCCAAGCCATGGCCCATCAGCCCACCACTCCAAAGTCCACCGCTCACACTCCCACACCCAGGAGAGGAAGTCCAGAAACGAACGCAGTGACAAAGCCAAGGAACGTTCCAGATCTATGGACAATTCTAAAGGACCACTTGGAGCTGGGTTGATAGGACCACCTGATTATTATGACGACCGGAGCCGTTACTATACTGATGATGGCACCCTGCGAGCAAATCAGATCTCTTCTCACTACTCTCGTGCCACACCCCCCTCAGCTAAGCTGCCTGTGGATTCTCTGGGGTTGGATGGTGGCAGGAGCTTAGAGAAGAGTAAGAGCAGGGACAGCCTGCCAGCATACTCACCCAAACCACTACCCACCTCCGCCCCGCCTGATGATTACTTTCAATGTGCTGGTTCTTCTGAGGCGGTTCTCACAGCAGCAAACCCACTGGGAACTCTAGGCAAAAGTAGCCATGATGGATTAAAACTAGGCTGCACGGACAGGCAAACAGACAGACAGACACCCCATCCCCTAGAAAATAAGGAGGACTTGTCAAAGGTGGGACCTAAGGGTGGCAGCCTGCCTCCAATACCTCTCTCTATCCCTGACCCCCACCTTCCTAATGGACGACCTCCCCACAGTGCCTCCTCTGGTCAGGAGAAACATAAGGAGATCTTTAGTAAAGACACACTCTTCAAACCTCCTCCTAGCCTCCCTTTGCCCGGCTACAGCTCCCTGAGAAAACCGCAGGCCCCTGCCTCCTCTACTCTGTCCTCATCCTGCGATGCACTTGATTCCCAGGAGGCCTTTGATGCTCCCAAACCTCTGGTGGCCACACCATCTGCTCCCCCACAGGGGATTGAACCCTCGACCAGTGCTGCAGAGGCCTCATTCGACTACTATAACGTCTCAGACGACGATGAACTCGAGGAAGGGGGGACTAAAAGTCGAGGAGAGGACGAGAAGGCTGGAGGAGGCGTTGTTGGGATGGGAGGGGGTGGTGCAGGGACCATGCAGTGGCTATTGGAGAGAGAGAAGGAGAGGGATCTACAGAGGAGGTTTGAAAGAACCCTCACCTTCCCTGGTGCTAAAGAGAACCTTCCAGAACCCAGTCAGAACCAGCAGTCAGCCCACTCAGCTAGACTGGACAGTATGGACTCCAGCTCCGTCACTGTTGACAGTGGATTCAACTCACCACGGTGAGAACATGTGTATATATATATACTGCAGACATACACACTATTATTTATACCTAACAGTTTCTGTACCCAGTACAGTTTAGGCACTATCTCCCATTTATCAAATGCAACGGATTGCATTGTGGGATTGTTAGCAAAAGGTAGTAAATTTTTGTCCCTTTTAATTTATATTTAATTCATTCCTCGTTAGTTTAGTTTTAAGGTAAGCTGATGATGTTTTAGCCCCACTGACACATGAGAATAGAGAAGACTGCAGGTGACATTTGAAAAAATAAATCATGTCCTACTTTGTGCATTTGGAATAAGTATTTTCAGTAGTTTTTTCAACTGACAAAATCTGGGTCAGTCCATCTCAAATAAGACATAATTTTATAGAATCTGAATCCAATATCGAATACACTGGTCAAATGAGAATAATTTCAAATCCCTTATTAAATCTAATTTGTTAAGCTTTCAACATTTGTAAATAATTAAATTTATAAAGAATTAAAACTCAAAGGATGTGTCCAAAATCATTTACTCATTCAATATTCTTCATATATAAGAAAAACACAATAGTTAACTCTATAGTGACCAGTAAAGGGAGATTTCTGAATTCTTGAATGAGATTTTTTTTTCAAAACAATAAGTTCAAATCTGTAAACAATTAGTTTGTTGTTCACAACTGATTTGAATTTCTTATTAATTCAAGCAAATAGCATGATCAAAACTGATGAATACTCTTCACAATTTCTAAACATTCTTTCATCGTTTGAGCCATCACATGCAAAATTATCTATTTAATGATCAAAATCTGTCAGACATACATGTATATTCCATAAATATGGAATGTTTGTGATGTCTGCTAAATTAGCAAATTACGTACCGGTGACAGTATAAGACTTTACATGAAAGATCAAAGGTGAATTTTTGTTTACAGTACATGTAACACATTGCTACACAAATAATAAAATAATTGTACAGTATTGACTTTTCCCAGTAAACTTTTCCCTACTGTTGAAATCTGAATCTAAAAAGCTCAGTGCGATACCCAATAGCATTCAGCTAGACAAAACTGACATTTTTGTATAGTACGGTAAGCAGTCACTGTCAACAAAAAAGTAGAACAAAACATTTGTATATAAGAAACATTTCCAGGGTTGACTGCCATGGTGAAAAAACATTTAAACATTTTGACATTGGCCAATTTACTGACACAATAACTAGGTTTTGAAGCATGAATGAACTGTTTTGGGTGGGTTACTACCTTGTGCAGATATACAATAGAGTTGCGATGTCCCATGAAACAGTTGTGACAGTTGAACTAACAGTTTCGAAAATGTTAAGACTGTTTCAGAAAATGAGCCAAAGCGATTGAGAAAAACTGTAAGTCACATGCTTCTTGTATGTCATGATTTACTCACTTAGTCTGTTTCCATTGCACTTTGTTGCATTTTGCTTTTATCAATAGACCAGCTTTTCCACCTCAGCCAAGCATAAAAACATTTTTCAATATTTTGACTTTGACTAAAGTACGATATCAACCGCTTAAGGACAAAATCCACTTCTAAAGTACAATACCAACCGCTAAAGTACAATATCAACCACTAAAGTAAAATATCAACCACCAAAGTAAAATGTCAACTCCTAAAGTACAATACCAACCGCTAAAGTACAATATCAACTACTAAAATACAGTACCAATTGCTAAAGTACAATATCAACTACTAAGGTTCAAGGTTAATTTATCATTTTACAACACAGGGTTGTATAGTGTAAAGCAAGCTGTAGTCCCTTCATGCTACACAACCCCTCCCCAAAAAGAAACTATTATTTATGGTGGAGTGCAGAGGACGAATTGAGGAGTCTAAAAGCCTGAGGAAGGAAACTGCTCTGTAGTCTGGTGGTACTGTAGCGGATATTTCTGTATCACTTGCCAGACAGCAGCAGGGTGAAAAGGCTGTGGCTGAGGTGGGTATTGTCTTTTAGTATCCTTTACAACCGCTTGAGTTCAACTACTAAAGTACAATATAACATTTGCAATAGCAAATATTTGCCCCTGGGCCTCCTAACAGGACACTCCGGCCATGCTTTTGAATAGTCAGACTACGTCTACACTTAGCAGTCTAATTTTGAAAACGTGTGAAAATTACTTGGATCCACACTAGCATTTCAAGGTGGTTTTCATAGAGACCTCTACCCACAGAGAAACGCCTGAACAACAGAAACGGTTAAATCTCTTGTTCATTCTCTAACACCACGTCATAGCCAGAATCTGGTAAGGAGTGGGACAGACAGTCCAGCTGAACAAATCATTATTTTATCACTTAAATCTGAAACATGAACATTTTAAATGATCACAGGGAGATGAAAGAAAGTTGCTGGTATTGTTTTCACCTTGTGAGTCTGTGTGTGTGTCATCATGACATAATGTGGTCCTGGAGACACCTACTGTAGCAGGAACTACCACAGAAGCAGTTTTGAGTACTTTGCCAGTTGTTTATTCAATTCATTTCACTTTTATTAATATAGCGCCAATTCATAGCAGAAGTTATCTCATTGTACTTTTCTTATAGGGCAGGTCTAGACCGTACTCTTTATAATATTATAATATTTATAATATTATTTACTGAGACCCAAGAAATCCCACCATGAGCAAGCACTTAGCAACAGTATCAAGGAAAAACCTCCTTTTAGGAGGCAGAAACCTCGAGCAGAACTAGAGTGGGCGGCCATCTGCCGCTGCCGGTTGGTGGGGAAGCATACAGTAGGATAATGCAAATTCCACATATAATTTTTAAATAATAATAATGTAATGGTAGTGGTAATATTAATACAATAATAATAATAATAATATGAATGATGATAATAATAGTAATAAGACTAATAATAATTGTAGCAGTGGGTGTCGAGCAGGAACATGGGGGCAGTAGGAGGCCTGCAATCATATATCCAGACTCTGCAGCTCCGGAGGCAGAAGTACCTGCTGAAAGCGACAGAAGGAGAGAGGAGAGAGACGAGAAAGCACAAAACTACGGGAGAGAGAAGATGTCGAGTTAATAACATGCATTAATGGGATAAGAATGCATACAGACGGAGAGGAGGAGAGAGGTGCATCATGGGAAGTCTCCCGGCAGTCCAGGCCTATAGCAGCATAACTAAGGGATGATTCAGGACTCACCCGAGCCAGCCCTAACTATAAGCTTTATCAAAGAGGAAAGTCTTAAGCCTACTCTTAAATGTGGACATGGTGTCTGCCTCCCGAACCCAAACTGGGACCTGATTCCACAGGAGAGGAGCTTAATAACTGAAGGCTCTGGCTCCCATTCTACTTTTGGAGACTCTAGGAACCACAAGTAACCCTGCATCCTGGGAGCGCAGTGTTCTAGTGGGGTAATAAGTTATTATGGGCTCTTTAAGATACGATGGTGCCTGACCATTAAGAGCTTTGTAGGTGAGGAGAAGGATTTTAAATTCTATTCTGGATTTTACAGGCTGCCAGTGCAGAGAAGCTAATATTGGAGAAATATGATCTCTTTTCCTAGGTCTGGGGAGTCTTAAGGGACTTCTTCGGGCAGCCTGATAATAAGAAATTGCAGTAGTCCAGCCTAGAAGTAACACATGCATGTACTAGTTTTTCTGCGTCATTTTAAGACAGGATGTGCCTGAGTTTTGCAATGTTGCATAGGTGAAAGAAGGCAGTCCTTGAAATTAGTTTCATGTGGGAGTCAAAGGACAAATCCTGATCAAAGATAACTCCGAGATTCCTTATGGTGCTGCTGGAGGCCAGGGCAATGCCATATAGAGTAACTATATGTTTAGATAACGTCTCTCTGAGGTGTTTGGGGCCAAGTACAATAACTTAAGTGTTGTCAGAGTTTAACATCAGAAAGTTGCAGGTCATCCAGGTCTTTATGTCCTTAAGGCATGCTTGAAGTTTAGTTAACTGGTTAGTTTCATCTGGCTTAATCGATAGATATAATTGGGTATCATCTGCATAACAATGAAAGTTTATAGAGTGTTACCTAATAATATTGCCTAGCGGGAGCATATATAAGGTGAATAGAATTGGTCCAAGCACAGAACCTTGTGGAACTCAGTGACTAACTTTGGCGTGCACGGAGGATTCGTCGTTAACATGTGCAAACTGACATCAATCTGATAGGATTTAAACCAGCTTAGTGCGGTTCCTTTAATGCCAATTACATGTTCCAGTCTCTGTAATAGGATGTGATGGTCAATGGTGTTGAATGTAGCACCAAAATCTAACAAGACAAGTACAGAGACAAGTCCATTGTCTGATGCAATTAAAAGGTCATTTGTAATTTTCACCAGTGCTGTCTCTGTGCTATAATGCACTCTAAATCCTGACTGAAAATCCTCAAATAAACTATTGTTATTTAGAAAGTCACACAACTGACAGCGACAGCTTTCTCAAGGATCTTAGAGATAAAGGGGAGGTTAGATATAGGTCTATAGTTGGCTGAAACCCCTGGATCAAGAGTGGGCTTTTTAAGAAGAGGTTTAATTACAGCTACTTTAAAGAACTGTGGGACATAGCCTCTTAATAAAGACAGATTAATCATATCCAGTAAAGAAGCGCTAACTAAGGGTAAAACTTCTTTAAGCAGCCTAGCTGGAATGGGGTCTAACCCTAATCTGCTGCACATAGAGATGGGAAGGATGTGCAGCAGGTTAGGGTGATTAAAGATAAGGATAGAAATGTATTGACAGGTGCCAGGAGTGTGATGGGAAGATGGAAGGAGTCCTTTGAAGAGTTGATGAATGAGGAAAATGAAAGGGAATGAAGAGTAGAAGAGGTGACTGGTGTGGAGCAGGTAGTAGCAAAGATTAGCAAGAGTGAAGTGAGGAGGACGTTGAAGAGGATGAAGAGTGGAAAGGCAGTTGGTCCTGATGACATACCTGTGGAGGTATGGAAGTGTCTAGGAGAGGTGGCAGTAGAGTTTCTGACTAGTTTGTTTAACAAGATCTTGGAGAGTGAGAGGATGCCCGAGGAATGGAGGAGAAGTGTACTGGTGCCAATTTTTAAGAACAAGGGAGATGTGCAGAGCTGTGGCAACTACAGAGGAATAAAGCTGATGAGCCATTCAATGAAGTTGTGGGAAAGAGTAGTGGAAGCTAGGCTAAGGGCAGAGGTGAGCATTTGTGAGCAGCAATATGGTTTCATGCCTAGAAAGAGTACAACAGATGCTGTTTAAGTACTTAGGGTCAACGGTTCAGAGCAATGGAGACTGTGGAAAAGAGGTGAAGAGGCGAGTGCAAGCAGGTTGGAACGGGTGGAGAAAAGTGTCAGGTGTGTTGTGTGATAAAAGAGTATCAGCAAGAATGAAAGGAAAGGTGTTGAAGACGGTGGTGAGACCAGCGATGTTGTACAGACAAGAGGCAGAGCTGGAGGTAGCAGAGCTTAAAATGTTGAGGTTCTCTTTGGGAGTGATAAGGACGGACAGGATCAGGAATGAGTACATCAGAGGGACAGCCCATGTTAGATGTTTCAGAGATAAAGTCAGAGAGGCCAGATTGAGGTGGTTTGGACATGTTCAGAGGAGAGACTGTGAATATATTGGTAGAAGGATGCTGAGGTTGGAGCTGCCAGGCAGGAGGTCTAGAGGAAGACCAAAGAGGAGATTTATGGATGTAGTGAGAGAGGACATGAGGTTAATGGGTGTGAGTGAAGAGGATGCAGAGGACAGGGTTAGATGGAGGCACATGATTCGCTGTGGCGACCCCTGAAAGGGAACAGCCGAAAGGAAAAGAAGAAGCTGGAATGGGGTCCAAGAGACAGGTTGATGGCTTGATAACGAAATCAGCGAAGTTAGTTGAAGAAGGTCGATGGGAGAAAAGCAGTCTAAATATATCAGGTTTTACAGCTATTTCTATGGTTCCAGTCATTAAGGATAAATCGTTGCCGGTTGAGGGCAGGATGTGATGAATTTTGTATCTAATAATTCTAATTTTATCATTAAAGAAGCTCATGAAGTCATTACTACTGAGGGCTATAGGAATACATGGTTCAATAGAGCTAAGACTCTCTGTCAGCCTGGCTACAGTGCTGAAAGGAAACCTGTGGTTGTTTTTATTTTCCTCTATTAATGATGAGTAGTATGCTGCTCTGGCATTACGGAGGGCTTTACTATATGCTTTAAGACTATCTTGCCAGACTAAACGAGATTCATGGAACGTCATTTCCTTTCAAGTTTTCGCGATGTTTGCTTTAATTTGTGGGTTTGGGGGTTATACCATGGAACTAAATTTTTTTTTATTATCTTCTTTTTTAGAGGGGCTACAGAGTCAAGTGTCATTTGCAGTGAGCCTGCAGCACTATCAACTAGATGGTCAATTTGGAAGGGGCTGAAATTAGCATAGGAGTCCTCTGTTATATTGAGACATGACATTGAATTAAATGCAGATGGATTTACTTCCTTAAATTTAGCTACAGCACAACCAGATAGACATCTAGAGTAGGAGTTTTTGCCTAATGGCGTGTAGTCCACTAATAGGAGTTCAAAAGTTATTAAACAATGGTCCGATAATGAAGGATTCTGTGGAAAGACTATTAAATGTCCAGTTTCAGTGCCATATACCAGAACAAGGTCGAGGGTGTGGTTAAAACAGTGAGTGGGTTTATGTACAGAGCTGAGATAAACGCAGTACTAACATCCACATGAATATTGAAATCACTGAAATCACAAATCTGTTTTAAGGACTAAACTTGATAAAAACTCTGACAATTCAGATAAAAATTGAGAATAAGGACACTATAACAAATAGAATTGGCTGTCATGTTTTCCAGGTTGGGTGTGAAAAACTAAGAACAAGGCTTTCGAATGAGTTATAATTTAGTTTAGGTTTAGGGTTGATTATTAGACTTGAGTCGAAGATGCTGCAATTCCACCTCCTCGGCCGGTGCCTCGAGGAATGTGAGTATTAATATGACTGGGCAGAATTGATTCATTTAGGCTATCATATTCTTCATGACCCAGCCAGGTTTCAGTAAGACAAAATAATAATAATAATAAAATAATATGATAATCTGATATTAAATCGTTCACTAGTACAGCTTTAGATGACAGAGATCTGATGTTTAAGAGTCCATATGTAATTCTCCCATTTTGTTGTGCTATTTCAGCGGTGGTTATTTTGTTTAGGTTTTTATGTTTAACTCCTCCTTCTGTTAACTTTTGATTTTATTAATTTAAGTGGTCAGGGGGGGGAGCAGACACCGTCACTAAGGACTTTTGGTCCACTAATAAACTCAGCCAGATTTCTAGAAATAAGAGCTGCTCCATCCAAAGTGGGATTAATGCCGTCTCTCCTAATCAGACCAGGTCTTCCCCAAAAAGTCTGCCAATTATCTACAAAGCCCACATCGTTTGCTGGACACCACCCCAACAGCCAGCGGCGGAATGAAGACATGCGGCTAAACATGTCATCACTGGTCAGGTTTGGCAGGGGCCCAGAGAAAACTATGGAGTCCGACATTGTCTTTGCATATGTACACACCGACTTAACATTAACTTTAATGACCAAGATGCAGTCACAAAACTTTATATGTGTGTCGTTGAGATCAAAATGTAGGCTGAGTTCAAAAATGGGTGTGGGCCGAGCAAAGGTGTCGGAAGTAGGGGGGTAGGAAGTAGGGAAGCGGCCCCCCACTTTACGCCCCTGGCACACATTCGTTTTAAGTCGTGGAATTAGCTTTGCCAAGATGGCAAGATCCAGGCAGGCAAAAAAAACATGGCTTCAGCATACAGTGATCCAGTGCAATCTAGATAACATTCAACCTTTATTATAACAACTAAATGACAGCAACTACCATGATACATCTTACATAGTCTACACATACTAACATAGTATTTTGCGCAAACATCCATTAAGAACGATTATTAGATCCTTAATAAAAAATATTATTTAAAGACAAAGAACATTAAACCTTTGGATGTCCCTAACCAAATAGACTACAGCCTAATCTACACATAATTATTACCGGCTGCAATAGGCCCCACCACATTCAGTATTCATGTTCTTGCCAAACAACTGATCATTTATCTGTGATGGACACAGTTCTTTCAGTAGTGGTGAGGCTGTAGAGAAGTGAGTGTTCTAATCCAACTGGTCATTAAATATGTATTTATTTGATGTAACGATGAGCAAAAACCTGAATGTCTGTCATACAGGAATTGAGTTCTCTTGTCCGTTTCCTCTTGTTTGTCTCCAGCAGAAGTGGAAGCTTCACGCACTTGCTTTGGTGTTGTAGTTGTATAATTTCTTATTGTGTTGCAGAACAAGGGAGAGCCTAGCGTCCAACACCTCTTCCATAGTGGAGAGTAACCGTCGGCAGAACCTGGCGCTAAGCCCTGGCCACCTTGGCATCACTACTGGCAACGGTCCCCCCTTCTCCTTCCGCGCCATTCCAGAACCTGCCGGCACCCAACCGGAGAAACTCCAGAAGCCCAGCGCCTGCCTTGCGTCAATCACCAGCGTGTAGGGGCGGAACTAAGGGCTGGGTGGAGTGCAGAGAGCCAATGGACAGGGGCCAGAAAATAAAAGTCCCACCCCCAAGGACTGTTACACCTTTAGACTGACAGACTGTCTGAATCAGTGGAGCTGCCACAGGCCCACTGTGGAACTATAGCTGTTAACACACACACACACACACACACACTGACCGATACAAACAGAGGACCACCAGGTAACTGCTCTCTCTCTCACAGACACACACAGACACTTACACACCAGGCCACTGGGCAGACTCTGACCATGTCATTCTACAGCCTATAGTTTACACACTGCTGTTGTGTTGTTTCACATACGTGGGTTCTAGTTGTGTGTGTGTGTGTGTGTGTGTGTGTGTGTGTGTGTGTGTGAGTGTGTGTGAGTGATGGGGGTGGGGTGGGGGGTGGTATGTATAATCTGTAATCTCAGGTCATGTTATTTCCACTCCCATTCCAGCTGCTCCAGATCAGTGCATCTCCCTCTAGTGGTGCCTCCTGGTATTACACACTGAAGAGACGCAGCTCTGCTGACTACTGTTACTGATGGTACACACACGCTCACTGATCCAGCTCCTACTCACTACTTGTCTCTGTTAGTTCTCTAAAATTCACCACTGGCAGACAAGGTGCAGTGCCACAGGAAATGACAATGATAGTTAATACTGTTGACCATCAGTCCAAAAGGCAACAACAATGTGAGGTGGTTAGACAGTCAAATGAATAACCTGTGACCAGGACTGTTTTTACAATAACACCCTCTGTAGAATGAAGCTGAGCAGTTCTTGTATCTGTTGGATGTCATGATGCCCATCTGAACTGTCTGGACACTTTTACTAGTTTGTAACCAGCTTTTAACTATCCCCTGCAACTGTTGTCAGATATATGAGGTGTAGCTCTAGAGATGGGATTTTTGATTACAGACTGTTTAGCGTTTCATGGAGACAGATCTTCCACTTTTTTCCCTCATTTTACATTACCCTTTATGCACACGGGATGCAGCTCCGCCATATTTCAGCTCCATCATGGCTGCCAGAAACTGCCATTCCAGCCATGTCCACTGGAGAAATGCTCTTTTCTCTACTCCACTATCATAACAGGCCAGGTGTGTTTTTCCCAAAGAAGATAAGACTTTATTGATCCTTGAGGGGAAATTCAGTTACAACAGCACAGAAACAGGCTGAGTGGTAAGGAAACTACTACTAACTACTACGATAAAAAATAAAATAAGATATTAAAAAAAATCAGAGAGGTGACATTAAAATATATATATACAGTATATACATTACAATACAAGTGAATTTGTATACAGTGTATAAATGCCTATATTTATTGACAGTTGACATGAAATTAATATTTAATGACATGCTGCATTTTGTTCCTGACTTTGTCTTTACATATATACAGCAAAATTTGGTTTTCATGTTTGTTTATAGAGTCACTTCACAGTGGTGTTCAGATATAAGCTATTGAGGTCCTGCAGGTTACGTCAGCCTGTAACAGCTGCCATACTGGCAGGCAGAAAACATGTTTTTCTTTGTCCTGCTATCTTGTAAATGTGTTACTGACTGCTGAGGTAGCTAATTTCACTTAAGACAATAACATTTCCGCTATGCCAGTCACATCACTAAACCCAGTTAAACTTCATCTCTTTCTTTCAATGAACATCACTGAGATTTATGGATGTCAGTGATTAAAAGCAGTATGGTAGTAGAGATACTACTTAAACAGGGGTCATTGTTGTGGTTGAACATGGAGCCCGGAGAGCTTTTCAGTGATCGTGTTATAAATGATGACTTTCATACTAAAAACTGTAGACACTGGAAAACAGCATTTAGATTTGTTGCAGAAGGTGTAGTACAGTAAGTCAGGAGTCGTAGGATACTCATGAACTTACTTTGGTCCTTATTCATATGAACTCAATCAGTTAAGGTTTATTGTTCCCCATTCAAGTATGATTATGCTGAACAGCACATTTTGTCACCATGTTCTGTTCATATGAAGCCTGTAGCACAGTGTGTGTCTGTTGTAACGTTAGACACATTCGCTAATTAAGAAACAGAAGAGGCTCGTTATGGAGGAGAGGGTTAGTAGGCGCTTGTCATATTCATGATTTATTTGTTTATTTATTCATTTTTATTACCTTGGCAGACTGTTGCCAAAGATGAGCTGAGGTTACATGCAAATGCATGCGCACATGAACACCTGAGCAGGAACAGTATAGCCATCACATCACATTCATGTTATTCCCTTTTCTTACCACTGTATATCTAGCTCTGTCAAGCTCAGGTGAGACCTCAGGTGGTCAGAGGGTGGAAACCAGCCCCATATAATGACTCATTTATGGAAAAACTATCAATTAGTCATTGTTGTTTATGGAGCCGCTGCCTTGCTTCTGCCCCTCAGTATGGCACTCGGTGCTAGATGGCAACGTCACAGCAGGACCTCAATAAAAACAGAAACTGAGAAAATCATTGGTTTTGTTTTTATATTGACAGTTTTCACTATTTATTGCTTATATACATTTCCAGTTGAAGTGAGAGGAGGATGGGGAGTGGGTGTACAGAGAGAGGGAGGGATAAAAACGCAGAAGATGTCAGCTAAACAACTCTAAACAGCATTAGAATCAAAGCACCTTCATTCCAGGAAACACTTGAAGCAGAAAAACCAAGAACAACTGAACCAAACAACAATAAATGTGTGATAATTGGACTGCTTGAAGACATGACGCAGCTGCATACAGTGGACATGAGGGGTTACAGTCACATCAGTGTTGAGTTTCAGAGCTAAGCTGTTACAAAGTGAGTAGCTGACTTCTTCTAGGATTTTAACCAGCAAATGATCATTTTCACTAGATGAGTAGTGAATTTGAAATGAAATGTTTAAGTCCTGGCATCAGAGAAAATAGATTCTGCTGCACATTAAAGGCCAGCCCAGGGTGTACGAGTGCACAATCATTAGGAGCAGCTGTACTGGCACTTGAGGTGGCTGAGCATCCAACAGAGAATATGAGATGTCATCCAGAAAAAACTTATCCAGACCAGTGTTATACACAACAAGCAGGGATGTGACTTAATCTTTTGGATCAGTAGCTCTTTATTTATACACAACTTTACCATTCATTTACATTTCTATCAAGTTCATGACTACTTGAGTTTTTCTTCGGTTTGAATCATATCCCTCTCACTCCTGGTGCTAAGATGTATTATGGTCAGTGACGGCCATGATAATAGTCATAATAAAAAGAGTGATGATACAGTTGGAATATAGTATTAAATGGCTGTTTATACTTAGGTTAGGTTTCACCTGCATAATTTTGGCAATGTCCATTTAGTCCCTTCTATGAAGCATTTGGGTGAACAGTGACTGAACAGATGGACGGGGCGACCACTGACTATGGCACAGGGAGATGTGAAATAAGACCTACATTCGAAATGTGTTGGTCTCATTATAAAACCAGACCTGAGCTGAGCTGGATTTGCCTATCTCAAAAACTCCTGCAGTCCTTCCCAATCATTTCCCATCCTCCTATAGGTTCAGGGAGCTGTCAGTCATCCCAGTGTTGTCGTCCTTTAGGCTCCTCTACAACTACCTCCACAGCAGCAACAACACAGCCCATCCTTTCTGCTATCACACTGTCATCAGCCTCTAGCCTGTGAATGTCTACATACACATGCATACACACACATATAAACACTAACACACTACACATCAAAGTGCTGGACTCCTGGACTCCCCTTCCCTTTCTTCACTAACAAGGTGTCTTCTAATGGTACATGATGAGCATTGTGGTTCAGCTGCATAACCCCCCACCCCCAAGTCCCCCATGGACATACATTTTGGTCAGTATTCATGGGCACCTGCAGACATGAGCTGCAGATGACATTTACATCACATGGACCCTAATAGCGATGCGGAGAGTATAAATTAGCCTTAAGGGGTTCGGTATGCTTGAAATGAACTAATTCATATGACGTGTCATCTGACCATGTCTGCAGTCAGTGTTTCTCCTCCTGGCTGCATCAATTTCAACATCAGAAAAGTTTGCTGTTCCACGATCTGACAAGCACTTCATTTGAAGCTTACTGACCCTTTAAGTGTGCCTCAATAAAAGATACTGCTTTTAGTTAGAGAAGAGTGTATATCAGGACACGCTCACCTTGAGTTAACTTGTATGATGGTTTTTAAAAAATTCTATTTATTTTCATATATTTCCCCGTTTTCTCTCAATGTGGGGTGCTCAGTTCCCTCTGCCCTGCAGTCCTTGACGCTACTAACTATGCTGTTCTGGGCAACTGTGCAGGCACCACGGCCAACTAGTAGGAGTCAATAGCGTAGCGACAAAGACAAGAATCCTCACTGGCTTCCCACCTGTGTACACATACACAAGCCGGACGTACTGTACTGGTAGACTGAACTGTACCCCCTCACCGCCATGTGCTCTGAGCAAATGTAACAAGCGCTTCTTTCATGAACTCCCTGACCTACTGTTTGATTTTAGTTCTCATTCTACCACTGCATTGAGTTCTACTCTGCATCTTGCCACTACACAAGGGTCTAACCTTATGTGTTACCACTACAGTAAAATTTTCAGTCTGCTTCAAACTACTAATACAAGGGCTTTACCCTCTTCTCCCTCTGTACCAGGGTACTGGATTATATTCTGTCCCCAATGGACTGTTCTATGAATATGGTCACTATACTGTCAATATTTTATGATTCTAATCTCTGTTCTACCACTGGAAGAGATTTACAGTTTGTTCCACTGCTGTTCTTGGGTTTTGGTCCACAGGGGTGCTAGGGACTAAAATCCAAGGGGGACTAAAACCTGCTACCAATAATTCCAATTCTAGTCTCTGTTCACTGAGTATTTTAGGATTGAAAGGTGTTAGTCTTTTTTCTGTCAATATTCTGGGGGTATACTGTACATCCTTTCTGTATCTGTAATAGGGTTCTTGTCTCTGCTCTAACCCAACAGTAGGCTTCCAATCCATTACAAAGCTCACAACAGTAGGGCTCTAGTCCTTACTACAGCATTGCAGTTGGGTTGTAGTCCTAATTATACCTCTACAGAGGTTTGTAGTGCCAGTTGTACCCACATAGTTGGGCCTTATCCCTTATTCTATGACTACAGAAAGACACACAGACAGTCCAGATTCTGTTAGTCAAGTCTCTGTTCCACTTTTACCATTTAGGGGGTGTCCTGTCCCTACAAATACAGTAGTTTCGGTCTCTATTGTACCACTAATCTTGGGTTTACCACTACAATTGAGTTCCTGTCCCTACAGTGGAGTTTAATTTCTATTGTACCACAGTTCAGGGGTTTTAAGCTCCTGTTCCACAGCGACAGTGGGGTTCTTGTTTCTGTTCCACCAGTAAAATAGGGCTGTAGTCCCCTGCCCGGTGGATGTCTTGGGTTCCATCCCTCATGTCTGATGTTTGCACTGGCCCCTACCCCAATCCTCCCTGCTACTGTCTGGCCCAGTGGCCCTCCATCAACCCCTAGTCCCCTCCAGCCACAGTCCTGTGACCTTCCATGCTTTTTCTACACTTACGGTCCATGAAATGTCTTCCCTTAACATCGGCGGTGGTTTATAAAAATGGAGGTTCAACAATAACATTGTTTCTAATGGTGACAGTATGTCATACCTGTAAATGATGTTTATCTGTCATGCCTAGTCAAATAATTTAAACAATAAAAAGAGGGATTTTTTAAATGTCTATAATATCTGAAAGTCCCTTTGATGTGTAGTACTGGTGTTACCGTTGTTGTAGTGTATGTGATAACCCTATGGGGATTGTGTTACTTTTTAAGATAATAAAATAACAATGTTTGGTTACACCACTGTTGTGTTTTAATGTGAACAACATTACTGCCTTATGAGAAAGCAATACTGTAGGCACGGGCCCAACTAAACAGAACACTGAGGCTAATATTGCATTATTTGTTTGATATATTTTACTAAATACAATTTCTGGCTTCCTGCTTGTTTTTGAAAATAAAAAACAAAAGTACGCCCTACTGCCATACCCAAATTCACATTGACAACTTTCTAATTGCTGGATTCCTGACTGACAGGTTCACAAGATATCCTTGAGGTTGAGCAGTCCTATAAGGAAGAGAGTATTATTGTATTGTCCAAATATTTAATCAATCTGTACTTGGATGCTTTGGCAAAATTGTTTTTCAAAACTGTCATGCCAATAAAGGCTTTGAATTTATTTATTTTATTGAATCGAAATTGAGTTAGGGGTCACAATAGAAGGAGTGTAATTATGCACACATTACATGTAAGTGCAAAATGTTTGGAACAGCATCAATGGTAAGAGTAACTCCTGCACACTGATACCGAACCACAAATATATTTAAATAGACAACATTTCAAACCCAGTCGTATCTTCATTAGATAATAATGTTTAAAACTGGTTATTACACCCATATGCTGTGTAGACCAATAGGCTGATGGGCTCTGTGATGACAGGTGTGATTTACCATCCAACCTGCCCAGGGTGATATTCAAGTAGTATACACTAGTGTAATGGATCAGTATCAGTAGTATACTTCAACTCTTCTACTCTAGAAAGGTCAAGCATGAACTCTTCAATCTCAACTTTCAAGTCCACTGATCACTGGCAGTTCGATCCCCAGCTCTTCCTGTCATTGATGTGAGTGTGTGTGAATGGGTGAGTGAGAGGCGCTAAATAAAAGCGCTATATAAATGCAGCCATTTACCATTTCCTTTAAACAGTTCAGAAAATATGGAAACTTGGACATCTGCTGCATTCGACAGGGTCGACCACAACGAATTACTAGACGACTGGAAAACTGGGTGGGACTTTCGGGCACAGTATTAAACTGGTTTGAATCCTACTTAAAGGACAGGGATTACTTTGTGTCTATAGGTAATTACACATCTGAGCGGACAAAATTATTTGTTGAGTTCCCCAGTGCTCCATTCTGTGGCCTCTTCTGTTTAACATCTACGTGTTCCCACTGGCTCAGATTATGACATAGACTTATCAAAACAAAACTTATCAAAAACTTAGACACACTTATCAAAACAAAAGTACGCCCTACTGCCATACCCAAATTCACATTGACAACTTTCTAATTGCTGGATTCCTGACTGACAGGTTCACAAGATATCCTTGAGGTTGAGCAGTCCTATAAGGAAGAGAGTATTATTGTATTGTCCAAATATTTAATCAATCTGTACTTGGATGCTTTGGCAAAATTGTTTTTCAAAACTGTCATGCCAATAAAGGCTTTGAATTTATTTATTTTATTGAATCGAAATTGAGTTAGGGGTCACAATAGAAGGAGTGTAATTATGCACACATTACATGTAAGTGCAAAATGTTTGGAACAGCATCAATGGTAAGAGTAACTCCTGCACACTGATACCGAACCACAAATATATTTAAATAGACAACATTTCAAACCCAGTCGTATCTTCATTAGATAATAATGTTTAAAACTGGTTATTACACCCATATGCTGTGTAGACCAATAGGCTGATGGGCTCTGTGATGACAGGTGTGATTTACCATCCAACCTGCCCAGGGTGATATTCAAGTAGTATACACTAGTGTAATGGATCAGTATCAGTAGTATACTTCAACTCTTCTACTCTAGAAAGGTCAAGCATGAACTCTTCAATCTCAACTTTCAAGTCCACTGATCACTGGCAGTTCGATCCCCAGCTCTTCCTGTCATTGATGTGAGTGTGTGTGAATGGGTGAGTGAGAGGCGCTAAATAAAAGCGCTATATAAATGCAGCCATTTACCATTTCCTTTAAACAGTTCAGAAAATATGGAAACTTGGACATCTGCTGCATTCGACAGGGTCGACCACAACGAATTACTAGAACGACTGGAAAACTGGGTGGGACTTTCGGGCACAGTATTAAACTGGTTTGAATCCTACTTAAAGGACAGGGATTACTTTGTGTCTATAGGTAATTACACATCTGAGCGGACAAAAATTATTTGTTGAGTTCCCCAGTGCTCCATTCTGTGGCCTCTTCTGTTTAACATCTACGTGTTCCCACTGGCTCAGATTATGACATAGACTTATCAAAACAAAAACTTATCAAAAACTTAGACACACTTATCAAAACAAAGTACAAAGTGCTTCACAGAGAGAGAAATAAAATACCACAGTGACTAATAAAATACATTACAAAATAAATCAATCAATAAAATAAACAGACAGCTCAGGTAAAATAAGGATATGCTTTCTGTTAAAATGCGTCTTGAGAAGAGACTTAAAAGAAGACACTGACCCAGACAACATAATTTCTTCGGGCAAGTTGTTCCAGAGCCTCGGGGTCCTGATAGCAAAAGCTCTGTCCCCCTTAATTTTCATCCTGGACTCAGGAACGGCTAACATCACCCAAGGGAAGCATGTATAAGGAGAACAGTACTGGTCCCAGAATTGACCCTTGAGGCACACCATAGTTGATCTGGGAAAAGGATGACATGAAGTTATCAATGGCGACACAGAATTTCCTACTGGACAAATAAACTGAGAGCCAGTCTAGGTCAGTGCCAGATATGCCCACCCAGGGCCTCAGTCTATCTAAAAGAATGCCATGATCAATAGTGTCAAAGGCAGCACTTAAGTCCAGCAGTACAAGAACTGAACACATGCCTGTCTGCATTCATTAAAACGTCTGTCAAAGTGATTTTGAGAAGGGCTGTCTCAGTGCTGTGGTGCTGACAAAAACCAGATTGGAACTTTTCAAAGTTATTATTGTTTTCCACAGCAGTGAGAAGCTGCTTAGATACAAGTTTTTTTTGAGAACCTTGGAAATAAAAGGCAGTTTGGACGATAGTTATCCAGGAGGGTAAAATCAAGCCCAGGTTTTTTTTAGAACTGGCTGGACACAAGCAGTTTTAAAGAAATCTGGGACGCAGCCAGTAGACAGTGAGCTGTTAAAAATTGTTTGCAAATGGGGCGCAATACAATCCATAACTTCCAATAAAAAGCTAGTTGGGATTTTGTCCAGAGGGCTGATCCACATCTAAAAAGGCAGGATTCGGGGTGATATCAGATCTTATTAACTCCACCGTTCCAGCAAAGTGCAAAAGAAACTTTTCACAATCAGCATCACAATCAGCAGGGGCACAAGGAGAGGCTGGGTTACCTAACTGATCCGCAGTCTTGGAATCTGGGGTTGTGCTGATGGACAGCAATAAGTGCAGAGAAATGGCATGTTTTTGCATCCTTCACTATCCTTATTTTAAAGGAGTAATAACTTTCATAGCCACAAAGTGGACCTGGTGACCTGATTTCTTCCATCTGCGTTCTGCTCTTCTGCATTTCCTTTTACAGCTTCGACTACTGACATTTAACCATGGCTGTTTTCTAGTCTTTGAGTTTGGTCTATTTTTCAGAGGAGCTATGAGATCTAAGGTTGAAGAACACAGGTAGTTAAAAGACTCAACCAAATCGTTGGTGTTGGAGGAATCAGGAGACACGTTGCCTGGAGAATTGAACAGTGTACAGAATTTTGAGGCACTATGCTCATTAAGGACACATGTGTACTTAGAGCGGGATAATTCAGTACTAGCAGCCTGTAATTCACAGTTAAAAACAATGCATAGGTGATCAGATACAAACATGTCCCTGATTTCCACAGATGGGGTTTTCAGGCCCAGACTAAAGACTAGGTCTAAGGTGTGGCCACGGGAATGAGTTTGGCCAGACACATGTTGTTGAAAGTTAAAAGAGTTAGTGATATTTAAAAAATCAGTAGCAAGGGCATTTGAAGACTCATCAACATGAATATTAAAATCACCACAAAGAACAATTCTGTCATAATTTAAAACAAGACTGGATAAAAATTCCAACAAATGAGTTCCAACAAGAAAGAGCCAGCTGGTTAAGGGGGGCAATAAATAATAGCAAATATGACAGGGAGTGGGCCACCAAGTTTAAACATGAGCACTTCAAAGGAGGAAAAATCATTGCAAGCTATGAGGTTACACTTTAAATGCTTCCTATAGATAGTAACAAGGCTGCCTCCACCACAACCACAATCCCTAGGGCAGCTAAAGCAGTCATAATCTAAAGGGCACAGTTCAGCAAGCTGACTGTGATCACCAGGACATAACCAGGATTCTGTTAAAAACATGAAATCTAAATCAGATTAGAAGAGATAAAATCATTTAAAATTGGGCACAATGATATTAGAAATGTAATTGTAGTGTTAATATTAATACATTAATAATAATAGGAATGACAGCTATAGGAAAAATAATGTCAGTATTAGTAATAGAGCCAATAACAACAACTGTAGTAGCAGTTGTTGAGCAGGAACACGGGGGCAGCAGGTGGCCCACAACCACAAATCCAATCTCTGCAGCTCTGGAGGCAGAAATACCTGCTGAAAGTGACAGAAGGAGAGAGGAGAGAAAGCACAAAACTACAGGAGAGAGAATATGTTGAGTTAGTAACATGCAGTAATGGGATAAAAATGCATACAGATGGAGAGGGAGAGCAAGAGAGGAAAGAGGTGCATCATGGGAAGTCTCCCGGCAGTCTAGGCCTATAGCAGCATAACTAAGGGATGGTTCAGGGCTCACCCAAGCCAGCCCTAACTATAAGCTTTATCAAAGAGGAAAGTCTTAAGCCTACTCTTAAATGTGGAGATGGTGTCTGCCTCCCGAACCCAAACTGGGATCTGATTCCACAGGAGAGGAGCTTGATAACTGAAGGCTCTGGCTCCCATTCTACTTTTGGAGGCTCTAGGAACCACAAGTAACCCTGCATCCTGGGAGCGTAGTGTTCTAGTCGGGTAACATAGTATTATGAGATCTTTAAGATATGATGGTGCCTGACCATTAAGAGCTTTGTAGGTGAGGAGAAGGATTTTAAATTCTATTCTGGATTTTACAGGGAGCCAGTGCAGAGAAGCTAATATTGGAGAAATATGATCTCTTTTCCTAGTTCTTGTAAGTACATGTGCAGCAGCATTCTGGATTAACTGGAGAGTCTTAAGGGACTTATTTGGGCAGCCTGTTAATAAGGAATTGCAATAGCCCAACCTAGAAGTAACAAATGTATGCACTAGTTTTTCGGCATCATTTTGAGACAGGATGTGCCTGATTTTTGCAACGTTGCGTAAGTGAAAGAAGGCAGTCTTTGAAGTTTGTTTCATGTGGGAGTTAAAGGATAAATCTTGATCAAAGATAACTCTGAGGTTCCTTACGGTGCTGCTGGAGGCCAGGGCAATGCCATCTAGAGCAACCAAAATTTTAGATAACGCGTCTCGGAGGTTCAGTTTCGTCTGAGTTTAACATCAGAAAGTTGCAGGTCTTTATGTCCTTAAGGCATGCTTGAAGTTTAGTTAACTGGTTAGTTTCATCTGTCTTGATCGATAGATATAATTGGGTATCATCCGCATAACAATGAAAGTTTATGGAGCGGTTCCTAATAATATTGCCTAGAGGAAGCATATATAAGGTGAATAGAATCGGTCCAAGCACAGAACCTTGTGGAACTCAGTGACTAACTTGGGCATGCACGGAGAACTCACCGTTAACATGTACAAACTGAGATCGATCTGATAGATAGGATTTAAACCAGCTTAGTGCGGCTCCTTTAATGCCAATTACATGTTCCAGTCTCTGTAATAGGATGTGATGATCAATGGTGTCGAACGCAGTACTAAGATCAAGACAAGTACAGAAACAAGTCCATTGTCTGTTGCAATTAAAAGGTAATTTGTAATTTTCACTAGTGCTGTCTCTGTGCTATGATGCACTCTAAATCCTGACTGAAAATCCTCAAATAAACTATTGTTATTTAAATAGTCACGCAACTGATTGGCAACTGCTATCTCAAGGATCTTAGAGAGAAAGGGAAGGTTAGATATAGGTCTATAGTTTGCTAAAACTCCTGGATCAAGAGTGGGCTTTTTAAGAAGAGGTTTAATTACAGCTACTTTAAAGGACTGTGGTACATAGCCTGTTAATAAAGACAGATTAATCATATCCAGTAAAGAAGCGCTAAGGGTAAAACGTCTTTAAGCAGCCTAGTTGGAAAGGGGTCTAAGAGACAGGTTGATGGCTTAGATGAATTAATCATCAAAGTTAGTTGAAGAAGGTCGATAGGATCAAAGCAGTCTAAATATATATCAGGTTTTACAGTTGTTTCTAAGGTTTCTGTGTTTGAAGATAAGTCGGTATTGGTTGAAGGCAAGACTTGATGAATTTTGTCTCTAATAGTTTAAATTTTATTATTGAAGAAACTCATGAAGTCGTTACTACTGAGGGCTATAGGAATACATGGTTCAATAGAGCTAAGACTCTCTGTCAGCCTGGCTACAGTGCTGAAAAGAAACCTGTGGTTGTTTTTATTTTCCTCTATTAATGATGAGTAGTAAGCTGCTCTGGCATTACGGAGGGCTTTCCTATATGTTTTAAGACCATCTTGCCAGACTAAACGAGATTCTTCCAGGTTGTTGGAACGCCATATCCTTTCAAGTTTTCGTGATGTTTGCTTTAATTTGCGGGTTTAGGGGTTATACCATGGAGCTAACCTTCTTTGTTGTATTATTTTCTTTAGAGGATCAATAGAATCGAGTGTCGTTCGCAGTGAGCCTGCAGCACTATCAACAAGATGGTCGATTTGGGGGGCTGCAATTTCCATAGGAGTCCTCTGTTATATTGAGACATAGCATTGAATTAAATGCAGATGGGATCGCTTCCTTGAATCTAGCCACAGCAATATCAGATAGAAATCTAGAGTAAGAGTTTTTGCCTAATGGCGTGTAGTCCAGTAATAGCAGTTCAAAGGTTATTAAACAATGGTCCGATAAAGAAGGATTCTGTTGAAAGACTATTAAATGTTCAATTTCAATGCCATATACCAGAACAAGGTCGAGGGTGTGGTTAAAACAGTGAGTGGGTTCATGTACACTCTGACAAAAGCCAATCGAATCTAATATAAAGATAAATGCAATACTAAGTTTCATCACTTTCAACATCGACATGAATATTGAAATCACCTACAATAATTACTTAATCTGTTTTAAGGACTAAACTTGATAAAAACTCTGAGAATTCAGATAAAAATTGAGAATAAGGACCAGGAGCGCGGTACACTATAACAAATACAATTGGCTGTCGTGTTTTTCAGGTCGGGTGTGAAAGACTAAGAACAAGGCTTTCGAATGAGTTATAATTTAGTTTAGGTTTAGGATTGATTAATAGGTTTGAGTCGAAGATGGCTGCAACTCCAACTCCTCGGCCAGTACCTCGAGGAATATGAGTATTAATATGACTGGTCGGAGTGGATTCATTTAGGCTAACATATTCTTCATGACCCAGCCAGGTTTCAATAAGACAAAATAAGTCAATATGATACTCTGATGTTAAATCGTTCACTAGTACAGCTTTAGATGACAGAGATCTGATGTCTAAGAGTCTACTTAATTCTCCTATTTTGTTGTGCTATTTCAGCGTTTTTGTTTAGGTTTTTATGTATAACTCCTCTTCTGTTAACTTTTGGTTTTATTAATTTAAGTGGTCGGGGGGCAGACACCGTCACTAAGGGGTTTTGGGTGGTTAACTGCTCTGGAAGCGCAGAGAAGCGTGTAGGACAGCAACTCTGCCTCCTGGTCTCAACTCTGAGTTGTCATGGTTTTGGTCCACTAATAAACTCGGCCAGATTTCTAGATATGAGAGCTGCTCCATCCGAAGTGGGAGGAATGCCATCTCTCCTAATCAGACCAGGTCTTCCCCAGAAAGTCCATCAATTATCTACAAAGCCCACACTGTTTGTTGGACACCACCTCGACAGCCAGCGGCGGAATAAAGACATGTGGCTAAACATGTCGTCACCTGTCAGGTTTGGCAGGGGCCCAGAGAAAACTATGGAGTCCGACATTGTCTTTGCATATGTACACATCGACTCAACATTAACTTTAGTGACCTCCAATTGGCGTAATCGGGAGTCGTTACGCTGACGTGAATAACAATCGTACTGTATTTATGTTTATCCTTAGCCAGCAGTTTTAAATAAGATTCAACGTCGCCCGCTATGGCCCCAGGAATACATTTGACTATGGTTGCTGGTGTCGCTAACTTCACGTTTCTCAAAATGGAGCTGCCAATAATCAGAGTTAGTTTTTCAGCGTGTGTTGCTGAGTGGGGAGAACTTGTTGGAAACGTGACCAGGTTGGTGGTAAACCATGGGCTTTTGCTTAGGGCTATGCTTTCTTCGGACAGTCACCCAGCCTCCCTGGTTTCCTGGCTGCTCGGGAGCTGCAGCAAACAGGAGCTACGTCTGGTCGGTCTGTACCGGCTACTGGGGGCTGGCTAACTACAGCAGCTAATGATTGAGTTCCCATGGTGCAAAACCGCGTTTCCAATTCACTAAGCCTGACCTCCAACGCTACGAATAAACTACATTTATTACATCTACCATTATTGCTAAAGGAGGCAGAGGAATAGCTAAACATTTGACAAACCGAACAAGAGAGAGCAAGAGAGTGAGAGGGAGAGAGAAAAGCCATTGCTAGCTGCTAAGCTAAAGAACGGTAGCTAGCAAAAATTAATAGCGTGTAAACTGTGGGATTAGCGAGAAAGTCATTAAAAGAAGGAGAGAGTAATGAGTGCTTGAGCAGAACTAGTGTAAGTTTAAATGTATAGCAGATAGTTATTCACTATAATAAAGAATCGAACAAAACTAACTGTGATGAGCTAGAGCAGCAGAAATAAGTTGCTAGTAAAACACAAACACCGGTGACCGGAAATGAGACAATACGCTTACTGCATCACATCAGCCTTCCACTTCTTCCTTAGATACAGTGAGAGGGATAAAGTAGCGCTAGAGGGATCCGGGCTCCAAATAGCAGTACTATGATCAGTCCACAAGGGGGAGTTAGTGACAGCAGAGGGTGTGTGGCTGTTTTTGGTGGGCAGAGAAGAGAAAGAAGAAGAGCGAGAGGAAACAGGTTATATAAATAGTCAACTACGTGAGGAGGACAGCACACTGCAGGTTCGCTGCCAGCATGCGACTACCTGACTTGTTTGGGTGAAGACTGTCTTGTGCAAACAAGGAAGAATGATCTCAGAATAAGTTAAAATTGTGAATAAAACCAACGTCATGGGTGCTGCAGACAGACTGGAGCCAGGTATGAAGGCTGAGGATCCTGCTAAAAAGGTCAATTCCACGACCTAGTGTAGGAATTGGACCCGAAATGAAAGCATGCTTTCCGGTGCTGTTGAGCAGGTCAAAGAGGCGGATGAAGTCTGCTTTCGTCAGCTCCGATTGCTTACAGGTGGTGTCATTGGTGCCGACATGGACTATGATTTTCGTGATAGTCGTCGGGAGTGCAGCCAGAAGTCCGGGGAGCTTTTCGAGGAGGAGGAGGACTTGACCACTGGAAAATGTGAGCGTCCCTCCAGTGGAGGAAAATCCTGCGTATCCAGGATGTCAAACCTGTTGTCCAGCGGGAGGTCCTGAACACGAAATATTTTACCATGTTAAAACATATGGGTAAAACAATAGCCAGGAAAAAAGTGTAGCATAGAAATGTGGCTTAAAAACAACCTAAAATGTAAATTTATGGTGGTTTAAGATTAAAGTACTTATGTCTCTGCAGGATTTGGAAAAACTTCCATGCATTTATCTTCAGTCGACTCCACTACTGTAACGGTGTCTTTATAGGTCTTCCTAAAAAAATTGCTCCAACAGCTGCAGCTGATTCAGAACACTGCTGCTCGCGTCCTCACTAAGACCAAGAAAGTGCATCACATCACTCCAGTTCTGAGGTCTTTACACTGGCTTCCTGTCTGTCAAATAATTGATTTCAAAATACTACTGTTGGTTTATAAAGCACTGACTGGTTTAGAGCCAAAGTAATTTCTGATCTTCTGTCATGTTATGAACCATCCAGACCTCTCAGGTCGTCTAGGACAGGTCTGCTTTCTGTCCCTAGAGTCAAAACTAAACATGGAGAAGCAGCGTTCAGTTTTTATGCACCACACATCTTGAACAAACTCCCAGAAAATAAATCTTCTTTTCAATCAAGGCTGAAGACTTTTATGTTTGCCGCTGCCTTTTATTAAATCAAATTTGAGGCTTTTGATTAATATCTTACACTGCACTGTAACTTTTACTCTTCTTTTTTATCTTATTTATTTTATATTTAACTCATTTTAATTGTATTTAAATGTCTTTTTATATTGCCTTATGTTGCTTTTACATTTTGTCTTGATGCCTTTTATGTTTTATGTAAAGGACTTTGAATTGCCTTGTTGTTGATACTGTATGTGCTATACAAATAAACTTGCCTGGCCTTGCCTTACAATTCCATGACAACCGAACAATTCTATCTGCTACAGAAGATCATGTTGTATGACAAAAAGCTCCAGAACAGTATCTTAATGGACCTTAAGGTCAGACTATCATTGATTACTCTGATATGGCTGGTTTAGCGCTATGGTTAGATCTGAAACCAGGCTGGAACACATCCAATACACTGTGGATGGAAAGGGTAAAAAAAAGGGTAACATCTAGGGCTGCAACTAACCATTATTTTCATTATCCATTAATCTATTGATTATTTTCTCTGATTAAGCGTTTTTCTATAAAATGTCAGAAAATAGTGAAAAATGTCCGCCACATTTTCCCAAAGCCTAAGATGACATCTTCAAATGTCTCGTTTTGTGCAACTAACAGTCCCAAACCCAAATATATTCAGTTTACAATCATAAAAGACTAAAGAAACCAGAAAATATTCAAATTTATGAAGCTGGAATCAGGGAATTTGGGCATTTTTTCTTAAAAACGTGTTTTAAACGATTGCAGAACGATTGCTAGAAACTTCGTCTTAAACCATCATAAATTGATATTTTATCGAGTTTTTAAGCCAAGTTATCTACGCTACACTGCTTTCCTGGCTTTCCTATATGTTTTAACTTGGAAAAAGTTTTCAGTCATCGGACGTGTGGATCTTAAGTGATTTTAAACTGGCTGCAACTCCACGTGGTTTACCAGACTGCCTCCACTGCTGCTAGCTTAGCTAGGTTTGTTTTTAGCCAGCGGCTAGGCTAGCTGGTCACTTTTACCAAGGATTTTAAGCTTGTAGCACTTTTATGGACTTAACTGTGGACTTTAAGCTTCGAAGCACTCTCACGGACTAAATGATGAGTGTGGATCTTGTCACCTTACTGTCTCAAAGCTGAGGAAAAGTATCGCCTGTCTGGAAGCCGAGCTCAGAGAAAAAGACAAGCTCATCCTGGAGTTCTCCACTGTTGCCTCGGCCCAGGCAAAACACCTGGCGGTCCTCAGCTCCTCTGGCTGCGCAAGCCAGAATGCGACCATCCCTTCTCAATCCCCTGACTGCTCCACTCCAGCACTGGACAATGATCCCACTCTTCCGTGGCTCGGCTCCATCATCACTGGCGCCCCGGAGCATGAAGCCGATTCAGCTAAGCCTGAAGATCTGTGGCTCCTCATAGGAGTCAGCTTGCTGAACTGTGCCTTCAGATTATGACTGCTTTAGCCGCCCTAGGGATTGTGGTTGTGGTGCAGGCAGCCTTGTTACTATCTATAGGAAGCATTTAAAGTGTAACCTCATAGCTTGCAATGATTTTTCCTCCTTTGAAGTGCTCATGTTTAAACTTGGTGGCCCACTCCCTGTCATATTTGCTATTATTTATTGCCCCCCTTAACCAGCTGGCTCCTTCTTGTTGGAACTCCCTGAGTTTTTATCCAGTCTTGTTTTAAATTATGACAGAATTGTCCTTTGTGGTGATTTTAATATTCATGTTGATGAGTCTTCAAATGCCCTTGCTACTGATTTTTTAAATATCACTAACTCTTTTAACTTTCAACAACATGTGTCTGGCCAAACTCATACCCGTGGCCACAATTTAGACCTAGTCTTTAGTCTGGGCCTGAAAACCCCATCTGTGGAAATCAGGGACATGTCTGTATCTGATCACCTATGCATTGCTTTTAACTGTGGCTGCTAGTACTGAATTATCCCGCTCTAAGTACACATGTGTCCTTAATGAGCATAGTGCCTCAAAATTCTGTACACTGTTCAATTCTCCAGGCAATGTGTTTCCTGATTCCTCCAACACCAACGATTTGGTTGAGTCTTTTAACTACCTGTGTTCTTCAACCTTAGATCTAATAACTCCTCTGAAAAATAGACCAAACTCAAAGACTAGAAAACAGCCATGGTTAAATGTCAGTAGTCGAAGCTGTAAAAGGAAATGCAGAAGAGCAGAACGCAGATGGAAGAAATCAGGTCACCAGGTCCACTTTGTGGCTATGAAAGTTATTACTCCTTTATAATAGGATGGTGAAGGATGCAAGAACATGCCATTTCTCTGCACTTATTGCTGTCCATCAGCACAACCCCAGATTCCTATTTAAGACTGCGGATCAGTTAGGTAACCCAGCCTCTCCTTGTGCCCCTGCTGATTGTGATGCTGATTGTGAAAAGTTTCTTTTGCACTTTGCTGGAACGGTGGAGTTAATAAGATCTGATATCACCCCGAATCCTGCCTTTTTAGATGTGGATCACCCACTCAGGAATTCTTTGAGTAATTTTTCTGCTGTTACTCTGCCTGAACTAACAGACATCATGTCTCTTATGAGAGTATCCTCCAGCCCTCTGGACAAAATCCAGTTCTAAAAAAAACCTGGGCTTGATCCCACCGTCCTGGATAACTATTGCCCAATCTCCAAATTGCCTTTTATTTCGAAGATTCTCGAAAAACTTGTATCTAAGCAGCTTCTTGCTGCTGTGGAAAACAATAATACCTTTGAAAAGTTCCAATCTGGCTTTCATCAGCACCACAGCACTGAGACAGCCCTCCTCAAAGTCACTAATGACCTTTTAATGAATGCAGACGCAGGCATGTGTTCAATTCTTGTGCTGTTGGACTTAAAGTGCTGCCTTTGATACAATTGATCATGGCATTCTTTTAGATAGACTGAGGCACTGGGTGGGCATATCTGGCACTGCACTAGACTGGTTCTCATCTTATTTGTCCAATAGGAAATTCTGTGTCAGCATTAATAACTTCATGTCATCCTTTTCCCATAACAAGTACGGTGTGCCTCAAGGTTCAATTCTGGGACCAATATTGTTCTCCTTATACATGCTTCCCTTGGGTGATGTCATCCGCAGACATGGTATTTCTTTTCATTGTTATGCGGATGACACACAGTTGTACCTCCCTGTCAAGTCCACTGACCTTAGTACGCTGAGTTCTCTGCAGGACTGCCTGTCTGACATAAAAAATTGGATGTCGATAAATTTTCTTCAGCTCAACTCAAATAAAACTGAAATCCTTGTTATTGGGCCCCAACACATCACTAAACAAATACTGCCATCTACTGGTAACCTGTCACAACACATCAAGCCTGTTGCAAGAAATCTTGGGGTCCTGTTTGATAGCAATTTATGTTTTGAGCTACATATCACTAAGCTTGTCCAGTCATGTTTTTATCACCTCAGAAATATTGCAAAAATACGATCTATTTTAAATCTTAGTGATGCAGAAACTTGCTTTTATCTCCTCACGCCTTGATTATTGTAACAGCCTGTTCACTTGTCTTAATCAAAAAACTCTGAAACGACTGCAGACTGTACAGAACTCAGCTGCTCGGCTGTTAGGACCAAGAAGTACGACCACATAACACCTGTTTTAGCCTCTTTACACTGGCTCCCTGTTGGTTTTAGGATTGATTTTAAGATCTTGTTGATTACTTTTAAGGCTCTTCATGGCCTGGCCCCAGATTAAATTTTAGACCTTGTAATCCCTTATGAACCTTCACGTAGTTTGAGATCTTCGGACAGGGGTCTCCTGTCTGTTCCTGAGTCCAGGATGGAAACTAAGGGGGACAGAGCTTTTGCTGTCAGGGCCCCGAGGCTCTGGAACAACTTGCCCGAAGAAATTAGGTTGTCTGAGTCAGTGTCTTCGTTTAAGTCTCATTTCAAAACACATTTTTATCTGAAAGCATATCCTGATTTTACCTTAACTGGTTGTTTATTTTACTGTTTATTTTATTGCTTCTGTGTATTTTATGTATTTTATTTCTTTATATTTCGCCATTCACTGTGGTATTTTATTTCTCTTGTTGTGAAGCACTTTGTACTTTGTTTTGATAAGTGCTCTATAAATAAAGTTTTATTATTATTATTAGCGTGGTTGATTACCTGTTCCTAGAGCCCTGAAAGTAACTGAGTAAGGCAAAAAGAAATTCTTATTTGACAGGCTGTTACCTGTCATTGTGTCACTGATGATTACCACTGACAGTGACCTAACTGTAATTGGCTTGAATTGTGTGAAGCTAAAATTGAATTTAATGTACACTAGGCTGTAATAAAAAAACAAACCAAATACAGTAAGTAGTGACCGGATTGGTTAAGACAGATCATTTTAGTTGGACTTGCACTATTATACATTGTCCTCAGCAGGTCATTTTAGTCATGTATAATAGGATTTTATTGTGAAGTTTGATTGTCAGCTTATTGACGTGCATCACCGCAAGTCTTGTATCATTTCCTGTTTGTATAAAATGGTGAAGAACATTGATTACTAGTGTACTAACTTCAGAATCAGAAATCAAAAATACTTTATTTCAAAAGACAGTAATACTATGACAATTGGGGAAAAAAGGGTTTTGCCAGGGTAATCTTTCTAAGTTCCTTTTAAAAAAGTGGTGCACTTCAGCTTTTTGTGGCTGAAATGAATATTACAACAAAAAACGCAAACAAAAAAAATTTCACCGGCCAAAAATTTTATTCATCTGGCAAAACTTTTTTTTTCCACCTGTTCTTAAGTCATAAGCACAGGAGAGAAAACAATTTAGATCAGACATAGAAAATGGATCACTAGGATTTTTTCTTTCTCACTTGCCTCTCAGGACTTCCGTACTCATGCAGACTGTAACCACACCCACCGCAGTGTGTGGGACTGGGACATCATCCTGGCACAACTGCCTGCTCATCTTTAGAGCGAGCCATCCCCTGTTCGGGTTGCAACTTTGACCACAGCAAAGCACGAGACCCATCATGCCCCCCATCCAGACACCTGCGTGTTCTCTGCTTCTCTCCACGCTGCTGCTGCTACTGCTGTGCGGTGCGAGACAGCAGTGTCACGCGGCCCATCCGTTGCTCGTGTTCTTGATCGACGGGTTCCGCTATGACTACATGAATGACCTGCACGCGCTACCCGGATTTCGCGAACTCGTGGGCAATGGGGTGAAGGTGGACTATATGACGCCGGACTTCCCGAGTTTATCATACCCTAATTACTACTCAATAATGACAGGTAATCTATCTATCTATCTATCTATCTATCTATCTATCTATCTATCTATCTATCTTGTTTGTCTGTCACTTGCCTACAGTACTAACACAAACACATAAAGTACCAGATATTCCAAGAATACATCAGTGTAGCGCAGGAGCTCACCTAGCCACTAAATTAACAAACTATGTAAATACAATTAATCAATAAACAAATTAAAGGCCAATCTTAAGTTATGCACCTAAATGCAAGACTAATGAAATAGGCAATACATATTAAAAAATGAAACCTTTAAAAATGATGTGGAAATACAACCCACATGTCAGAAAACAAATACCAAAAGTTTCACAGCTGTGGACACAAGAGCTTTTAAATTCTTCTGTGTAGCTTATAGGCATTTATAGCCCTAACCCAACACACTTTTTAGAATATTAAAAAAAACAAAAAGTGGGTGACCTTCAAACAATTAAAAACAGGTTTCACCACACTAACTACTTCTTATATAGAGATGAGTTATTACGTAATATTTACACCTACTAACTGACTGGTGGAACTGTTGTGTTGCTGACTCAACCAACTGTTTAGATTGGAGAGTAAAAAGAGATGATATGGAATATGGTCGACATGTTTGACTTGAATTTTAAATGAGAGTAATTGATATTTCCTTCTCACTTAAAACTTATATTCAACATTCATATAAAACAAACCCATAATTACCTAAGTTTAATATATTACTTAGCCCCTAAAACTGTTATATTTGGAAGTTATGTTAAAGCTGGTGATGCTGTAGTGACTTTCTGTTTACATTGTTGATTGCTTTTGATTTGACGGTCCTAAGGATTTCCAAGCAATGGAGTGAGAATACTACAAAATAAAACAGGAAGTGAAAAACCCTCAAACTATAACAGTTACACATTACTACAGTTATACAACATTCTTTAAGTCTTAATGGTGACTTAAATCCCTAGTTCGAAACTAGCTACAAATTACTATGAACATAGGAAGGACTTTACACACAAACTTCCTGGTGCAACCCAATCCTGGGATTTATAATTCCAATATCAGTGTAATAGTCAGTGTAATAATCACTTAATATAGTAACCAGATTATCTCATAGGAGATAATTCCAGTATTTCAGCACCTGTAAATGCAAATAGTGTTTAACAGCTACATCAGATTCAGGACATGTCAGCTTTATGAATGTTGAGATGTCAGTGCATTTGGAATTATTTGAACATAAAAAACCTGAATGGAAACACCAAAGATTCAAAAAGACACATTTTTAGCTTCACTGGGACTGGCAGACTATAACCCCAACCAAGGTCCTAACCTGAACCTAGCCCCAGTTTGTGCCTCTCATGTATTATCATGACATTCAAGTCACTGAGCTCATCATCTCTTTTCTCAAAGATAAATCCCTGGAGATCTTTTCAATAACCCGGGAGGTATTTCCAAAATCCTCAAAGACTCTTCTGTCCATCTGGATCAAACAAATATTTTGCTGCACAATAAAAAAGATTTTTAACCCCTTCTCCAAGTTTGGACTATTTCTTAATCCAAAAGAAGATCTCTTTGCTTGTTTTGACACAAGAAAAATATGAATGCATTATTATATATGAAAAAAATAATAATAGAAAATAACATTAATATAGATATCTGGCAACAAAACTCTTTTATTTTTTATATCACACAAATTGAGAAAGGAGACATGTACTGTACATATACATACTGTATGTGAGGAAACATATTATTTAAGGGGGAGAAGGTAAAGCATTGTGGGAGAAACTTTCACACAGTCACAAATGTGCTGATCTGTTCCTGACACAGTGGTGTACATAGAGGTCTTTTGGATTAAATGTCCTAGAGCTGAGAATTGCTGGATTTTTTAGAGTTCTAGTGTGACATATTGGCTAATACTTGTTACTTAACATAAACATTTTTGATAAGGATCCTTAAATTTGGGTCTTAAAGAATAGTGACACATATACAGAGCGAGGGGTGCAAGGCCCTGTATGAACTTGGCATGGGAGGCCCTGATCACTGACATGCATATGCATTAACTTGTGCTATTGAATTACTTAATCACTTTATTAATATTATTTTAATATCCACCACTCATAAAATGTAGGGGGGAGAGTTCGGGGCTAACCCCCTTCACTTTTCCAGCAGTTGGGAAACAACAGAGAGACTTTTTTTGGTCTTGAGAAGCTGCAGCATTTATTAACTGACACATTGAATCCTACACTGTACATTTACTGCCAGACTGACAGCTTACTGCTGACCTTTTCCTCTGCTCTGCTTCATTTACTGTCACTTTTCTGCCGCTCTCTCTCTCTCACTTGTACTCCACCACACACTTGCTACACACATATGTGGTTGTTTATTATGATCATACTATCATGTTTATTATGATGATAGTATGATCTGTTCTGCCCGACGCCGGTAAATTGTGCAGCCGTGGCGCTGCTAGGTAGAAGATGCATCAAATTATAAATGCATGGTAGGCTAAACAGAATTAATTAAAATAAAACAGCATGCAAGAGACAAATAATGGTTTATTTATGTATGTACGTACATGTACACACACCAGAAATTCACCATGGCAGTGTTTTTCTGGCTCCCCAAAAAAATCACAGAGCACTGGTAGCTAGATAGGCATTGCCGACTGCTTCAGTCCATTGTCAATTCTCAATTAAAGTCCAAGCCTACAATGCTTACCTTATACAGCATTAAGCACATTCAACAGCATTATGCACAACTTTTACAGCACTACATTTAACCAGCAAAATTCTGCACAATGTTTAAACAACATTGCACACCCAACAGCAATATAAAGAGTATTCTTTTTTCATTACTTTCACTTAAAGTCAGAAAATAACAACTCTTAGATAAATAAACTCACCATACAGGGAATTAATTAAGTTAAATTGCTTTCTTGGCAGCAAACTCAGCAGTAAAACCTGTGGAAGTCTTCATCCTTTTCAATGGATAAAACAGCAAATCCACACAGTCTGTCCTGAAACACTGATGAACGCAATTAGTTATTGATTTGTTTCAATTTTGAAAAGCTGCGCTCTAGTGATGCCACAGTCACCGGGATGGTCAGAAGAATTCTGAGTTGTGAAACGTTTGTCCAATGCCTTTGAGAATTTGAAGTGCTATTTGTTTCCTTAGAATTATATCTCTGAGTATCCTCAGCTCTTGAAACAGGTCCTGTGCATTTATGTCCTGAGATTCGGACATGCTCGGTGCGTCACTCAGTCTGTCGCAGTGCTGTTGCAGATCAGTATCTTCCATTTCACACAGTTTAGTCAGATCAAAAAATGCTGTCAAACTCCCGCATTTGTGTAAAACGGGTGCAGAGAGCAGTGACAGCCTGATCAACTATGGAGGTTAAAATAGTCTGTTATATAGACTTGCTCATTCTGTGTGGTGAATATGGGTATTGCACTCCTACAGATGAAACAGGTCAAAGCTACCAAAGCCAGGTAAAGTTGACATACTTCAATTAAAACATAGGATGTATCAGCCAGTCACATGTGGCTACTGTCATGCTACTGTATGACTGTAGCTGTGTCCCCAAAAAGTCGTTATGCAGACTAAAACACTTTTTTAGGATTTTTGTTTGTTTTCTTGATGTACACTGCAGTCACAAAATGCAATGCACAAACGAAAAGGAGGAGCTACTCACAGCTGCAAAGTAAACAACACCAGTTCCAGGAAGAACTTGGAAATAGAATAAATTAAAGAAGCACCAATATGGGATTTCAGGGCTGGGAACAATAACCGACAATTATCTGTTTGTTGTGTCTGATACCAATACAATTACCACTAATATTATTCTTACAGATGCAAAATTGTGAAGAGGACATTAGATATATATTTTTAGATTGACAAGTTTATTATTCTAATACAACAATGTTTAGAGAGCTTTCACCATCCTTAAAATAAATATTGCATTTATTTATTGTAGACTTGCTTGTAAATGTACCTTAGTTTATCTTTTTAAAATGTTGACTAATTAATGCCAGGCCGCATATCTCCGTATTAACAAGCAGGTAAAGGCTACAAAAACCATTAGAATAAGTTTACATACTTCTGGACTAATACATTTTTACCTATAGCCCTCGGACTCCTCTGTTTAGAAATGCTTTTTATTGCAATAAACAGCTCTGTGTCATCATTCATCGTTTCCTCTGTCCTCTTCTCTCTGCTGGATAGGTACTGCTGGTTGAAAGGAGGAGGGGCTGGTCATACTCTCAAAGTCACCAAGACTTAAACAAATTTTAAGATTTGTTGTTAATTAGGCTCAACTGTTATGAGCAATTAGCGTTAATTTTTAGCCCCTTCATAACAATTCACTATTAGCATAAGGAACTCTGTATGCCTATGATGATTAAGAGGGCACAGCGAGTTGACTGCTGGCAGAGCAGTTGAAGACGTCACATTTCTGCAAGTTTGTGGTCTGCTTAAACAGGTATTTGATAAATTGCTTGTACAGTCTTCCTTAATGGATGATTTTGTTGCACTTATGGATAATAAGCATTGTAGTTGTCGAGTTGAGTAAAAAAAATAACCCCTAGTCCATTTCATTCTCTCCGGCCTCTGCTCTGCCGCCCGCTGTGTGTGTGTGTGTGTGTGTGTGTGTGGGAAGCTCATCCCTGCCCTCGTATCAACACAGACACAGAGATCAGAGGAGAGGAGAGAAAGGCAGAAAGCTAAAGTCCCAATTCAGAACCGGGTTTCAAGTGGCATCCCCAGTCCGCAGCGAAGGACATAATTATCAGCTGAAATTCCATCGGAACAATAACAAATCTAAAGTTGCCGTTTGATTGAAGTACATTAATTTCTTGTATACTAACTGCAAAATACAGCATACTGTGACAAATAGTACACTATATAGTACAAATGGTGTACTATTAGTATGTAGTATGGCATGGGACAAAGCATGTGAATAGTCAGGATTCTGGAAAAAACAAGTTAAGCCAGTTGCACTCTGACCTCACACCAAACAAGTGATAAAAAGTCATTCAACTGAAACAATTAGGAAAGTTAGCTAGTTTTCCAGTGTTGCTAATGCAACTGCACAAAATTACCACCACACCAACAAGTACAGTGGGACAATAAAGTTGTAATCCTTAAGATTTCAGTCCTTGTTGATTTGGCAACACACGTGGTTACTGGTGGTAACAGTAACCACTACAGGTCCCAGAATTCTGAGGGAAGCAAACACTGGTTGAGCAGCTACTTTGTCAGAAATACAACAGTAGAGCAATGGGTGTCTATCTCAATCTTTTTACAGCATAACCAAGCAAACTGATGTTGTTTAAAGTCAGTCAAAAAATTGCCTTTTTCCATCATTACATGAGCAACCACGATCTGATTTCGTGCAAATAGTGAGGAGCAGTTGCCGCTATGGCTGCAGCTGCCACCCTGCAACTTCAGTACTCTCTATTTTGAATCGACTGCAGCAGGCTCCCAGCTACCTCCAATCCTACCAGCCTGTACACCACAGGCTGCTGCTATCCACTATCCCCCCAGTATAATCTCATTATGCAGCTAAAGAGTAGGCTGTGGCTTAAAATAGATGAAATGATTAGCAAAATGACACAATGGATATAGCAGATTTTTCTAACTAGTATCATAAACATTGTTTATTGTCCCAGACTGGATAATCAGACTTTGAGGCTCCAATACCATTTCTCTGCATTGATCTGTCTGTTTTCTGCTGGTGAAAGATGTGTAATTTAGGGAACTCAGATACCTGTAAAATCAGCTCCTGTATTGATTCCCTCGCTATGGTTGCTATGGTCACTGTCACGGGATAACAGGCAGAGCACACCGAGATGGATGGGAATGTCTTTATTCAGACGACAGCCAGAAGTGGAGAGTGTGGAGATAGGTAGAGTGGATCTGGGGAAGTCACCGGAGGGAAGCCACAGGAGACTGGAGAGACAAAGGAGGAATGGAGAAGCCACGGAGGACCGGCGCCGACACGGAGGACTGGAGAACACAAGGGGAACTGGAGAGACCACGGAGAACTGGAGAAACACTGGAATAGTCTGGTGCATTGAGTCCTATACACAAATGAGGTCGGACACTGACTGGGGAGAGTGGAGTAATTTTATCCTGTGTGTGATTGGGGCTGATTGAGGGCAGGAGTGTAATTAGGAGCAGGTGTGGGTGATTACGGGCTGGTGAGGACATGACAGGCTGTGACAGTACCCCCCCCTCCACGGCCAGCTCCTGAGGGCCGAAACTCCCTCTCCCCGACTCGGTGGCCCGCCCCCCAGGGAGCACGCCGATCCGGGGAGCCGGCCGGAGTCTGGTCACGTCGGGCGGACGACCAGGAGCTTGGAGACGGGTGGAGCCCGATGCCTCGGGCGGACGACCAGGGGCTTGGAGATGGCTGGAGACCATCGCGGACTCTGGTGGACGACCAGGGGCTTGGAGACGGATGGAAACCGGAGCGGACTCTGGCTGACTGCTGACCTCCAGGCTGGAAACCGGAGAGGAGAATGGCTGACTGCTGACCTCCGGGCTGGAAACCAGAGAGGAGCCTGGGGACTCTGGCGGCCGGACCTCCGGGCTGGAGACCGGAGAGGAGACTGGCGACTCTGGTGGCCGGACCTCCGGGCTGGAAACTGGAGCGGAGCCTGGCGACTCTGGCTGACGGACCTCCGGGCTGGAAGCCGGAGCGGAGCCTGGGGACTCTCTGGAGACGGACGGCGAAGGCTGGGACCCTCTGGAGATGGGCGGCGGCGGCGGCTGGGCCTCGGAACTGGAGGCACGTGGCGGCGGCTGGGCCTCGGAACTGGAGGCAGGCGGCGGCGGCGGCTGGGCCTCGGAACTGGAGGCAGGCGAGCAAACGGGTTGGGGATGGGTTGACGACCACATGTTTGGCGGGCCAAACTCCTGGCCGAACAGTGCCAAGAACTGGCCCAGAGAGTGGAAGACCACCTCTTCCCGTGCCGCCAGGGATCCCGCCCAGTACAGCGCCGGGCCGACCAGCCGGAGCACCACAAAGGCCACCCGAGACCGCTCAGTCGGAAACGGGTGCAGGAGGAAAACCAGGCAGCACCTCGCCAGAAACTCCTCGCAGTCACCCACAGAGCCCGAGAAGATCCCAGGCTGTACCAACTCGCCAGCTGCTAGAGGAGGTGAAGGGAGGCTGAGGAGGTAACACTTGGCCAGACCACTCAGGTGGAGGAAAGGGTCGTCGGAAACACTGGCTGCCATCTTCGTGGTTTTAGTTCCGACCTTCTGTCACGGGATAACAGGCAGAGCACACCGAGATGGATGGGAATGTCTTTATTCAGACGACAGCCAGAAGTGGAGAGTGTGGAGATAGGTAGAGTGGATCTGGGGAAGTCACCGGAGGGAAGCCACAGGAGACTGGAGAGACAAAGGAGGAATGGAGAAGCCACGGAGGACCGGCGCCGACACGGAGGGCTGGAGAACACAAGGGGAACTGGAGAGACCACGGAGGGCTGGAGAAACACTGGAATAGTCTGGTGCATTGAGTCATACACAAACGAGGTCGGACACTGACTGGGGAGAGTGGAGTAGTTTTATCCTGGGTGTGATTGGGGCTGATTGAGGGCAGGAGTGTAATTATGAGCAGGTGTGGGTGATTACGGGCTGGTGAGGACATGACAGGCTGTGACAGTCACACAGCGCTGTGGCAAGTTGAAAAAGATGGACCATCCTGAACTCTGAGTGCAGAGAGCTGTGTGCGTGCTCCCTCTCCTTGCCACTGCCAACAGCACGTCTGCTGCTGTGTTTACATTGAAAACAATGGAGGCGGTGGCGGCAACTGCTCGTTGTCTGAATGCATCTTAACAGCTCACTGTTCCATTACTCCCTGCAATATTTAAAAGTGGTCTGCTCTCAAAAAATGCCGGAGTGGACCAATGGCAAGTGTCTTGGTTTTGTAGATGCAACAAACAGAATCAGGGACCAGGGACAACCCTGGCGGAGTCCAACACCCACAAAAAACATGTTTGACTTTGTGCGGAGAATGCGAACACAGCTCTTACTTTGATTATATAGAGACCCGATTGGCTTGTAGCAACGGCCCTGGTATCCCATACAGTATCTCCTGGGGGGACATGGTCAAAATCCCTCTCCAAGTCCACAAAATACATGTAGACTGAATGAGCAAACTCCCATTAACTCCCCAGCAACCCTGCAAGGGTAAAGCTTCTCCACTGTTCCACGGCCAGGACGGAATCCGCATTGGTCCTCCTGGATCTGAGGTTCAACAATCGGTCAGAGACTCCTTTCCAGCACCCTGGAAAAAACTTTCCCGGGGAGGCTTAGCAGTGTAATACCCTGATAACTGGAGCACACCCTCCGGTCCCCCCGGAACCACCACCCCAGTCTGTCACTCCACAGGCACTGTCGCCGACCTCCAGGCAACACTGAAGAGGTGAAAGCCAAGACAGTCCAACAATGTCCAAAGCCTTCAACATCTCAGGGAGAATCTTGTCCACACCTGGTACCTTGCCACCTAGGAGCTTCTTGACTACCTCAGAGACCTCTGCCAGGGATATTGGTGAGGCTTCCCCAAAGTCTTCAAACTCTGCCTCTTTGACAGAGGACATTCAGGAGTTTGGGGAGCACAATGCAAATTCCACCTAGAATTTTAAAATAATAATAATAATGACGTAATGGTAGTGAGTTAGTAACATGCATTAATGGGATAAAAATGCATACAGATGGAGAGCGAGAGAGGAAAGAGGTGCATCATGGGAAGTCTCCCGGCAGTCTAGGCCTATAGCAGCATAACTAAGGGATGGTTCAGGAGTCACCCAAGCCAGCCCTAAATATAAGTTTTATCAAAGAGGAAAATCTTAAGCCTTCTCCTAAATGTGGAGATGGTGTCTGCCTCCTGAACCCAAACTGGAACCTGATTCCACAGGAGAGGAGCTTGATAACTGAAGGCTCTGGCTCCCATTCTACTTTTGGTGACTCTAGGAACCACAAGTAAGCCTGCATTCTGGGAGCGCAGTGTTCTAGTGGGGAAATAAGGTATTATGAGCTCTTTAAGATACGATGGTGCCTGACCATTAAGAGCTTTGTAGGTGACGAGAAGGATTTTAAATTCTGTTCTGGATTTTACAGGGAGCCAGTGCAGAGAAGCTAATATTGGTGAAATATGATCTCTTTTCCTAGTTCTTGTCAGTATATGTACTGCAGCATTCTGGATCAGCTGGAGAGTCTGAAGGGACTTATTTGGTCAGCCTGATAATATAAACAGATCAATCTTCTGCCTTGATTTAAAAGAACAGAGTTGCAGCAGACCTGCAGTTTTCTGGGAGTTTGTTCCACATATATGGTGCATAAAAACTGAACGCTGCTTCTCCATGTTTAGTTTTGACTCTGGGGACAGAAAGCAGACCTGTCCCAGACGATCTGAGAGGTCTGGATGGTTCATAATGTAGCAGAAGATCAAATGTACTTTGGCACTAAACCATTAGGTGCTTTATAAACCAGCAGTAGTAATTTGAAATCAATTATTTGACAGACAGGAAGCCAGTGTAAAGACCTCAGAACTGGAGTGATGTGATTCACTTTCTTGGTCTTAGTGAGGATGCGAGCAGCAGCGTTTTGAGACCTGTAAAGACACCATTACAGTAGTCAAGTCAACTGAAGATAAATGCATGGACAAGTTTTTGTAAATCCTGCAGAGACATAAGTACTTTAATTCTGGATATATTCTTAAGGTGGTAGTAGGCTGACTTTATAATTGTCTTAATGTGGCTGTTAAAATTCAGGTCTAAGTCCATGACTACACCAGGAGTTCTGGCTTGGTTTTTGGTTTTCTCCTTTGGATTTTTAATCATTCCTTCTTGGCTCAAAAATAATTACTTAAGTTTTGTCTAACCCCTGTTTAATATAAGAAAATTCTGGTACATCCAATCGTTGATTTGTTTAATGCACTTATTCAGCGCTTGTATTTGACCATAGTTCCCTGGTGGCATTGTTATGTAAATTTGTGTGTTGTCTGCATAATTATGGTAACACATTTTGTTGTTTTCCATAATCTAAGCCAGTGGTAGCATGCAGATGTTAAAAAGAAGAGGCCCCAGAATGGAGCCTTGTCAAACTCCACATGTAATTTATGTCTGTGTTTAAGTGGATTTCATTGAAGACTTTAACAAAAGCCGTCTTAGTGCAGTGGTGTGGTCGAAAACCTGACTGAAGACTTTAAAACAATTGTTTAATGCCAAGAAGTTGTTCAGCTGTTGAAAAACAGCTTTTTCAATGATTTTACTTAAAAACGGCAGGTTTAATATGGGCCGATAATTGTTTATTAGTGACGCGTCTAGATTGTTCTTTTTTTGTTGTTGCGGAGATCAGGAACCCAGGTCATTACCAGAGATTAAGTCCGGACTCTCTTCCAACACATTTACCAATGAATCAGAGTCTTAAAGCACCGAAACAGAATCACTGGACAAGGTCAGAGTTCGATGCACAGAGTTTATTCTTTTACAAGAATCAAACTCTGGAGTTGCTCTGGAACCAACTGAATCTCAAGCATTACGCGTCATCTTATATAGTCCACAAGTCCCTCCTTCTGGGAGTTTCCCTACCTACTTTTTGTCACGGATACACCAGTCTCCACAACCTACTAATCATCCACACCTGCTCCGTATCACACTCCTGCTCCCCATTAGCTCCCAATCACAGCCTGCATAAAAGCCCTGTATTCACCTCAGTCTGGGTCCGACCTCGTTTGTGACTAGGACTCTCCATGCTCTTTGGCATTACGCCTAGTCCCCCTTCTCCAGTGATCTCCTGTCTCCAGCGAGTCTTCCCTCCTACGGACTTCCCTATCTACATACCTGTATACCTGTACAGTACCTGTACTGTATCGGGCTGTCTTCCCATAAAGAACATTCTGTATCCATCTCGGTGTCTCCTGCCTGTCTGTCTGTAACAGAAGGTCGGACCAACCGAAATGATTCAATTCAATTCAATTTTATTTATATAGCACCAATTCATAACAGAAGTTATCTCATTGCGCTTTTCCTATAGAGCAGGTCTAGACCGTACTCTTTATAATATTAATTATAGAGACCCAACAAATCTCACCATGAGCAAGCATTTGGCGACAGTGGCAAGAAAAAACTTACTTTTAACAGGCAGAAACCTTGGACAGAACCAGACTCAATGGTGGGTGGATGCCGTGTTAGGTTTTGAGAGAGAGAGAGTGAGAGAGAGAGGGGAGGGGTTTGGGGGAAGGGGATAGGGTTAGGGAGGCACAATGCAAAGACCACGTAGATTTTTTTTTTATATATAGTAGAATAGTAATTATAGTGTTAATATTAATAAATTAGTAATAACAGGAATGACAGCTATAGGAAAAATAATGTCAGCATCAGTAACAGCCAATAACAACAACTGTAGTAGCAGTTGTCGAGCAGGAACACGGGGGCAGCAGGTGGCCCACAACCACAGATCCAGACTCTGCAGGAACACAGGGGCAACAGTTGGCCCACAACCACAGACCCAGACCCCACAGCTCTGGAGGTAGAAATACCTGCTGAAAGTGACAGAAGGAGAGAGGAGAGAAACGAGAAAGCACAGAACTATGGGAGAGAGAAGATGTTGAGTTAGTAACATGCAGTAATGGGATAAAAATGCATACAGATGGAGAGGAGAGAAACGAGAAAGCACAGAACTATGGGAGAGAGAAGATGTTGAGTTAGTAACATGCAGTAATGGGATAAAAATGCATACAGATGGAGAGGGAGAGAAGGAGCGAGGCTGTCCCCAGTCCCAGCGCCATCACTCCCTGCTGGATCGCAGCAGCCATCACTCCCTGCTGGATCGCAGCAGCCATCACAGCCATCACTCCCTGTTGGATCGCAGCAGCAGCCAGCACCCCCTGCCGGACCGCCGCAGCTCCCTGCTCCCGGCCTCACCGCCGGACCGCAGCAGCTCCCCGCTCCTGGGCTCGCTGCCGGACCGCAGCAGCTCCCGGGACTCCCTGCTGGATCACAGTCAACTCCTTTCCTGGCTGGATCGCAGCAGCTCCCTGGACTCCCTGCTGGATCGCAGTTGCCTCCTTTCCCGGCTGGATCGCAACACGCCGCAGGAACAACTGCTGGGTTGCAATAAGCCGCTGAATCATCGGCTGGGTCACAGCAGCAGTCGTACCTTCCTTCTCGGCCGGAATGGCAGGTTCCGGACTCCCGGACACCACTGGTCCAGCCTGCTCCTCTGCTCCCTGTCCTGCTGTCCCGTCGCTGGCTCCCTGTCCTGCTGTCCCGACGCTGGCTCCCTGTCCTGCTGTCCTGTCGCTGGCCCCTGATCTGGTTGGCAAGCCTCCAGGGGGTTCCTGCATTCGCCGCAAGCCTCCAGGGGGTTCCCGCCTCCGGCTTCCAGAGGGTCCCAGCCTTCGCTTCCTCCTCAGGCCTCCAGGGGGTTCCTGCCTTCACCGCAGACCTCCAGATGGTGTTGATCTTTGTCATGGACCTCATGCAGTGAGATCCACACAAGGCCAGCCCTTGGGTCGTCCATCCAAGGTCGTCAGCTCTGCGCCAGGCCAGTCCCCGGGTTATCCACCTGGTGTCCTCAGCTCCACACCAGGCCAGTCCCCGGGTCGTCCACCAGAGGTCCTCAGCTCCACCCTGGTTCTGCTACTGGGTCGTCCACCCGAAGTTCCCAGCTCCGCACATGCCCAAACCCCGGCTGTCCGCCCAGATCAACTCGCTCCCTGTGGTGGAGGACGACCACCACGTCGGCGGGTTTTTTTCGGCCCTCGGGAGCTGGCCGTGGAGGGGGGGGTACTGTCACGGATACGCCAGGCTCCACAACCTACTAATCATCCACACCTGCTCTCTATCACACTCCTGCTCCCCATTAGCTCCCTATCACAGCCTGCATAAAAGCCCTGCCTCTCCCTTCTCCAGCGATCTCCCTTCTCCAGCGATCCCCCTTCTCCAGCGATCTCCTGTCTCCAGCAAGTCTTCCCTCCTACGGACTTCCCTATCTACATACCTGTATACCTGTACTATCGGGCTGTCTTCCAATAAAGAACATTGTGTATCCATCTCGGTGTCCCCTGCCTAAGAGAAGAGATATGTTGACAATTTGTAGAAGATCTGAGGCCATGCAATTATAAACATTTTTTAAAAAGCCTGTTGGCAGAAAATCAAGGCAGGAGAAAGGAGGATTTCAGATGTTTTACAATGTCCTCCAAGTTTTTATGGTTAATAGGATCAAATTGTGTCATGCTATTTGAATTGATTTTAATTGGACACAGGGACAACACATATCCTGTAACTGATATGGACGCACTGACTGCCTGTTTAATTTTCTGAATTTTGTTAGCGAATAAGGAGTTCAAAGGCTACTGACACATGAGGGTTTGTTAGCCTGTCAGCAGTAGCTATTACGGAATAACAGGCAGGGGACACCGAGATGGTGGGAATATCTTTTATTAGATGACAGCCAGAAGTGGAGAGTGTGGAGATAGGTAGAGTGGATCTGGAGAAGTCACCGAAGGTAAGCCACAGGAGACTGGAGAGACCAAGGAGGAATGGAGAAGCCACCGAGGACTGGCGATGACACAGAGGACTGGAAAACACACGGGGAACTGGAGAAACACTGGAACTGATCAGAAAGAGCACTGTAGTTCTCGGATATATGGAGTCCTATACGTAAATGAGGTTGGACACTGAGTGAGGAGAGTGGAGTGGTTATATACTGGCTGTGATTGGGATTGATGGGGAGCAGGAGTGTGATTGGGAGCAGGTGTGGGTGATTACAGGCTGGTGAGGACATGACAGGCTGTGACAGTAGCAAACAAGGTACGTGCATTATTGTTTTTGGCAACGATGTCCGAGAAGAAGGCCTACCTTGCATTTCTCAATTATAAATTATAAATGAAGCCTCTCTCTATAGATGTCATAATGAACCTGGAGATATGTTTTTTTGCCACCTGCGTTCAGCTTTACGACACTCTTTTTTCTATTCTTACCAGCATGGCATTTCTCCATGGAGATTTTTTCTTACCAGAGACAGCCTTCACCTTAGTAGGTGAAATGGCATCAGTAACATTTGTAATTCTATAATTTAAGTTATCTACAAGCTCATTGACTGAGACCCAAGAGAAGGGCTGGGGTGGAAGAGAAAGCCTGAATAAATATTTCACTAGTGTTTTCAGTGATTACCTCTGTTTGAACCGTTGTGTGCATGGAGATAGCACTTTCAAAGAAAACACAGGAATGATCAGAGAGCGCAACATCAGTCACCACAACCTTAGAAATGTTCAGACCCTTGGAGATGATTAAGTCCAGAGTGTGCCCCTTGTTGTGTGTGGGCTCCGTCACATGCTGAGTCAGTCCATAGTTATCAAGAACACAACACAGTTCTTTAGTCCCTGTGTCCTGGAGGTTGTCAACATGGATGTTAAAATCACCAACAATGACTACACAGTCAAATACAGATTATAGACAGCAGTTCAGTAAAGTCATCAAAACATTTTGCACAGTATTTGGGTGGCCTGTAGATATTTAGAAATATTGCTTGAGAAGAGGATTTCAACTGAAAAGCTACATATTCAAAAGAATAAAAATTTCAATAAGACATCTTGCATTGGAGGGAATCATTAAACAAAATAACAACTCCACCTCCTTTCTTATCAGAATCAGAATCAGAAATACTTTATTGATCCCCGTAGGGAAACTCTTTGTTACAGTAGCTTGCCTTTACGTCAAGTTGGAAAAAGTAAGACGACGAGACGGAGCTACGTCAACAGGCAGCATGCGGGCTGGCGCATGCGCACTTTCGCACTTATGCACTCTAGCTTCACTCATAAAACTGAAGTTGGGAGAGGTAGACTCGATAAGCTGCACTGTTGTCTTGGTCTAACCAAGTTTCAGTTAAAAACATGAAATTAAGAATGTGTTTGATGATAAAATCATTGATTAAAGATATTTTTCCTGCCAAAGACCTGACGTTTAATAATGCTAAATTCAGTGTGTTAAAACCATTATCTGCCAATTTTTTTGCGACAGGCTTTGGCTGACGAGTAATGGATGCTAAATTTTATAAATTTGCAGAATCAGTTGAGTGCTTCCTGTTTCTTAGCAGATTCTCCATTCTTTTTTATTACCTATCAAGACAGGAATTGAGAAAGCTACTGGCGCACAGGGCCCGGCTTGTCCTGGCAAGAGTCATGAGTGCCATTAGCCTTGTAGCCTGAACCCGGCAGTTATCAGTTAGAGCTTTCTGTATTTTGTGCACAAGCAACTGGACGTGTTGTACTGTTATCAGGCTGGGGAGTCAGAGGATGATTCTGAGGCCGTTGTGGAGGGGGGGAGGGGCTGGGCGCCGAAACTGTGACAAATGTGTCAAAACTGGCTGAGGACTTGAAGCCAATGGTGGAAGTGGACGCCGAGGGGGGTTAGGGGTGAGAAAATGGGAGTAGGGCGAGGGAAGGGGCAGGGGGGGGAGTTTGGTTTCAGCAGTGACCAGCTCTTTCATCTGGTCAGTGAACTCCAGGAGGAGGAGGAGGGAGAAAGGGGTGACTGGAGATGAGGGTGACCTGGATGGGGGTTTTAGGGGTTAAGAAGGTGAATCCTCAACGGTGGTTGTTGGTGAGGGGGGTGGAGACTCTTCCTCTCGGCTCAGATGTCTCTGATGATTAAAGCTCTCTTCAGGCAGGGGCTGAGGTGGCTCTCTTTCAAGGTTTCTACCGCGCTGTTATGTCTTCCTCCTGTTTTGATTCCTCTTGTCTTGTCCTTGGCAGAGGGAACACATGGGTGACGCAGGACATAAAATAGGTTAGAGATTAACAATTTTACTGAATCTCTCAACTCCTCTTCTGACTGGTGGTAGAGGGCCACTGATAAACATCTCAGCATTCAGAGTGCTGACTGTGTTCAACAGATCAATAAAGTCTTGTTTCAGAACTTCAGACTGTTGTTTCACAACATCATTGGTCCCTTTGTGCAGTATGATATTTTCCACATTTGGGTGTGCAGCCACGATATGATTGTATCTATTGTCATCTATTTTCTTACAGAAATCATGAGCCGTAAAGGGTTAGCAGCTAATAGATGGCATCTTTTGAGTAAGGTTAGCCACAGTGTTGCACAGATTGTGTTTATTGTTACAGATTAAGAGAGAGAAATATGCTGCTTTGGCAGCAACAGATACGAGTGGTAAAAACATTGGTGCCAACATTACAATGACAAGCTAGTGTAGCTTGAAATTGAATTAGAAAGTGACCCGACACCGCCGATGAGAAAGAAGAAACATTCAGGGCAGACACCTCCATCCTGCTGGAGAGTCAAACTGATTGAAGCCAAAAGTATCGATAAGTGCCGAAAAGGCTCTACATGTTTGTAGCCTGTACAGATGGTCCACTAGTTGCTCTCAGCAGCAGAGAAACTACCATATATGTAGGTAATGCAGGTGCATTGGGGTCCGCAACAGTTTGGGGCCTACACGCACAGGTCCCCCTTTATCTTGCCACTTTTGCATCAAAAAATCTTGAGCAATGAGTCTGCAGTATACACGCGGCTACAATGGTAAGTATTTATAGTACTCAATGAGCCAGGTCATCTACCCGATGGTGACTCATACGTGATGTCAAGCACCAAATAAATGACACAATAACACAGTCATAAAACAGTTTTACATATACAAGCATATAGTTTATCGACTCATACTTCTATGTTACATTTCTAAATTAAGAATAGATAAGGATTATTGGCAATTTGATGTTCAAAAATGTGCCTGCAGAATTCTGGGTTATGATAATTATGGACATGCATACTACTGCATAGCAAAAGCCACACAGAAGAGTTATCTAGCTAGCGAAGTTTCAAGACAGCAAAGTAAGTGAGAGGTGAGATGAAGAAGCAGCCAAGAAAGAAAAAGCAAAGCTTCCAAAAATAGGCAGTTTCTCTAAAAAGACAGACGAGACAGAAAGCACTTGTTCCACTGAGCAAACAACGTGCCATTCAGAGGACACCAGGAAATTTTAGGCCAAATGAACAGTGGTAATTTCTTCTCTATTATTGAGCTGATGGAAAAATACAACCTGGTCCTAAAAGATCTAATCAGTCACCCTGCTTGCTCATTGACATACCTAAGCCCATCAGTACAAAATTAGCTTATCGACATCCTTGCAAAACGTATCCAAAAAGAAATTCTGGATAAAATAGCAGCAGACCCATCTTTTCTGTTATTATGGACACTACCCAGGATATAGCTAAAGTAGATCAAAGATAGTAAAGGAGGAGAGAGAAAGGAAAAGGCACACAAAGCAAGGTACAAAAGATCCTACATGCCACGGCAAGACACAATAATTGTCCCTTTATCACACAGGAACCCAGCAGCAAACTTTTATTCGGTAGCCATGTTACTGGACTTTGGTCTTGATAAAGCAGCAGTTATTGACTCTGTGTGCAGTGGCAAAGCTAACAAGTAAAGGTCCAGTGGCATGGTACCAATATAAACAATGAAACGTACTAAACGCGAAAACACATAGCCTACCAGTAAACAGGTAATAGACTAATGTTTTCATATTTATCAAGGTGTGCTGTCACAGATTATGTTTTCATCTGTGTCAAGGTGAACCGTCACTGATGTTTGTTTTGGATTTTGTCAAGTAGGCTAGCCTATCACTATCTTGGCCTTGCTATTACGACCCCTCTATGAAGGCAGTCTGTTTTTGTAGTAATAATTTCATTTAGGCATCAACTGTGCAGTGCATTTCGCTGTTGGTGTGGTCATTTTAAAGCTGCTTTCACTTCTTTCATTCTCTACTGACATTACGTTATATTTTGTCTGATTGTGATGGGCCAGTCAGCTTTGACCATCTTGCATTGGGGCCCGGCGCTGCCTCGTTATGCCACTGGCTGTGAGATTGTTTTCCATCCTTGTTTTCTTGTCCTTGTTTTTTTTAAGCTGGGGTGTGTAATGAGTAATGAGCATTAATGAGTAACTAGACAAGATAAGGATTACTGTAGGTCTGTAGGCTGGTTTTATGTATATGCCAAGTATAAAGCTAACAGGAGTGAGTAAGTCATGTATTGAAACATGCACTGATACTTTCTGATTTGAACTTGATGTTAATGAAACAGCATTTTTTTATTCACTGCTGCTCTGTACTTTGTCTCTGAGTGCTTTACAATACAGTATTTTGTATCGTAGTGAGTGTGAGTGAATACATGTGACACTGATAGTGAGTTTGATCCTTTCCACACATTCCAGTTCATTAGGTGTTGTGATCTGTTATTTCAGCATCTATCTGGTTTGACCCTTGAAAGTTGACCTCTGGAAGCAACGAGTACTCAGAGAACAAAGTGACTCAAAGCAGAGTTCAGTTCAACAATGTTCCAAAGTTTAATGAAGCAAACAGGAATATATATAGTCAGAAACAAACAACTTAGATAAGAAAGAAGTAGCCTACATGGAAACAAAGAGGTAGTCACTATAAGATGTCAAGGTTGGTTACAAAACAGATGGGATGAGAACAGCTTGTACAGACATGAGTCAAGGTTCAGGGTTCAGGATATGAACTTGATAGGCCTTGTGTGTAAGTGGTCAAAGTCTGTACGAGTGTTCCCCTCCTTGCTCACTTGATGACATGTAACAGTGTCCACAATGTGAGCAAAATATAGAGGAGTATGATTATTAACCTGGCTGTCATTATGTCACCATGACTAAAGATTTACACCGGTTTTACTGTATACTGTGGTAAAACATTTTGATGGTAACAACACCGCCTACAATTTTTGCTACTGTCATTACTGTGCTTATCGTCGTCTTGTTTTCAGAGGAAACTGTGAACACAGTACAGCTCTCCTGCATTCATTAACAATTTTTTTTGACTAACCACAAGGGAGCACCTTTCTACCAGTCAAACAGAGACACAGCAGTCACATCAGGACCAGTGAACCAGTCTCCTTGTCTGTCTAGCTCTAGTTACTGTGGCCATGACTTGCTATGTTCACACATACATTACATTCTTCCTCACAGGTCAGCTTCAGCTCTGGTCGTGGTGTTTGTTAGTAGTAATGTGGAGATGGTGTGCAGATGGGTGGGTGGTGCTAGTGACTTGTAAGAGCCCAATATAACTGTGCTGTGGTCCATCACTATTATGTTCTAATGTTCTGCCTTTAAAAATTATTTAAACTATTAACACCCAGCAGTTGCCATTGAACTGCAAAGTTCTTGCACTCCAGAAAGTATCATAGACAGGATGGGTCATAAACAGGATCATAAACTCTGACTGTAAAATAAGTCCTGCACACTAAAATTCAATTTATGAATTTTACCCAATGAATGTCTTAAGACCGCAACGTCGCAACTAAAGTGGATATAAGTGATGAATATTGTGAAGGATTTTTTGGTTCTATCGCAACTATTAACATCCAAAAGAAAACAAAACATGTATGAAACCATGAATGAGGGTATACAATCTAAAAGACATAGACACTGAGCTGCATTTAAAGTCATTTTCAGTCAACTGTTTTAAACGTCTAACATTCAACCTGCTTTTGTTTGTGGTGTTAGTAGTGTATTTGATGTCAGTTCATTTGCAAATGAGGTGAGGTAAAGTAATCATTGTGTGAGGTAATTTTACTATATTTTAGCACTAATAGTATTTTATGAAAGTTTGATGATTATCGTGATAATACCGTTTACTGTAATATTTTTTGCAACAATACTAGTATGAAAATCTTATACCGGCACATTATGACAGCCATTGTCACAGTCCTCAATTAATTCAGTACATAAATGAGCAGGATCAGTCCATACAGCTGTGAAGGATGCAGGCTCATTTAGATTTGATGTGTGTATGTTTCAGAACAGCTTGTTAAATGGGTGTACTCGTGAATAGTGAAGTATATGGCTTGCCCACAAAACACCAAAATCCTAAACCCATTCAAAATAATACATGCTACTATGTCAGCATGTAAGTAGGAGCAAGACACTTTGGAAATGGAAAGTTAAGTTGAGTTATATAGTTGTAGGCTGGGCCATTCTAGTTAAGACTGAGGTACAGAATGAGTTGTAGCAGATTTCAGATAAGCACATCATTTTCCATACAACAAAGGCTGTGAGACAATATCTAGCTTCACTGAATAAGGACTTCTTTCCCTGCTTGTTTTGTAGGCAGGTGGTTTCTGAACAGCTAATGAAGCTGCAGCTACAACTGTGATTACAAGGAGACAAACCTAAGACAACAGGCTGTAGATTACTACTACAATTGTCTACAGGTGTGTAACATTCAGATTGAGAAAAAAATAGTGTTTGAAGACAACAGGCCCCAGCCCAAAACAAAAGTCACTAGCAGAGTGATTGTTAATAAAAGAGTGCTGGGCCTCTGCTGTCCATGTCAAAGGTTTGTAGCACATGAAGTAGTTGATTTGGAATCCACCGTCTGCAATATCCAGTTATGCCTAGAAGATGACTCAACTGATTATGAGTTGGTTTTGGTCCAGCCTGGACTGGACCCTTTCAGGGTGTCTCTCAAGTGGACACAGACAATGTCTACCAGTTGTAGACACACAGCTGTGCCTTTGTGCAGCGAAGTCCTGTGAACTTAAGAGGCAGAACATTTGACAGGATCCCTGTGTCACCTCAAAGCACATGCTGATGTCACAGCTGTATGTCATGCTCATTCAGAGCGTTTACATGCACTTAAGTAACCTAGTTACTCAGTGAAACCAGGTTACATCGGTAATCGGAGAACGCATTTACATGCACTGTAGTAACCTGGTTACATTAAATCCGCGTAAACATGCAGCAGGCAGCATGCAGCATGCAGGCAGACAGAACGGAGCCCTTCCTCACAGCGAGAAAGTGTGTGAATTCAACAAGTCAAATGTTCAGCAGTGGTAACAAACTTATTTGTATCATGTCTGTGCTTGACAATGGGGAGATCCTTAATTCTTATGCACCTCACTCTGTCATAGTTTTGGGGTTTTGTCCTGTCTCCTGTTTTATTTTGTAGTGTTCTCCTCTCCTCGTGTATCTTGTGGTTTTACTTCCTGTCTTTGTTTACTTTCCCTCCAGTTTAGATTGTTGGCCCCGCCTTGATTAATTGTATCTGTGTCTCGTTGTGTCCCCTACCTAAGTGTATTTAGTCCGAGTTTTTGGATTGATCCTAACATACCTAAAGATTGATGGAGACCAGTAGACAATGCTGAGCCTAAGTCTTGCAAATGATTGTTGTTATGGCTATTATTTATATTACTGCCAATGCCACTATTATTGTTGTTATTGCTATTACTCTTATTCTTTTTCTTTTTGGTTTTTAGGATTAGTGCTCTCTCTTACGAACACTTAAATGTGTGGATATTTTTCAAGGGGTTTAGGGCTTATGGATGTTCCCGTGCAAGGGGTTCTTGAGTCACTCTTTAAGTGGCAAGGGTTGGGATTGTGCACCATACTTATTCAATTCCATTAAATTTTATTTATGTAGCGCCAATTCATAACAGAAGTTATCTCATTGCACTTTTCCTATAGAGCAGGTCTACACTGTACTCTTTATAATGTTATTTTCAGAGACCCATGAAGTCCCACCATGAGCAAGCACTTGGCAACAGTGGCAAGGAAAAACTTTCTTTTAACAGGCAGAGAGAGAAGGGGGGGGCAAAATGCAAATTCCACCTAGTAATTCCAAATAGTAATAATGTAATGGTAGTGGTGATATTAATAACGTCATAATAATAGGAATGATAGTCATAGGAATAATAATGACAATAATAGTAACAAAGCCAATAACAACAATTGTAGTAGCAGTTGTCGAGTAGGAACACAGGGGCAGCAGATGGCCCACAAACACAGATCCAGACTCTGCAGCTCCGGAGGTAGAAATACCTGCTGACAGTGAGAGAGAAGATGTCGAATTAGTAACATGCAGTAATGGGATAAAAATGCATACAGCAGATGTCCCAAGACCCAAAAGCAGATGACGAGGAAGCAGTCTCAGGGAAAAGTAGCCGGATGACTACCGTGTTTATTGTGGGGTGGTATGCAGGCAAGAACAGGCAGAGGTGAGCAGACAGGTAATGAGCAGACAAAAGGCAGATAAGTACCGGATAGCATGGGTGAAAGCAGGGGAGTGAGTCCAAGGTGGGAACACAGTTCACACTCGGTCACCAACCATCTACCCATCCACTATCTCATCCACTATCTGCAGACTAGTAAGACAAAGGACAGTATCTGTGGCCATTATTAATCCTATTAAGAATACATAACCTAACCTCTTACCTGCATTACTGTGCAGGTAAGGACGATTTTAAGGACTAAAATTAAATTCAGATAAAATTTTGAATAAGGACCAGGAGTGCGCTACACTATAACAAATAAAATTGGCTGTCATGTTTCCAGGTTGGGTGTAAGACTAAGGACAAGGCTTTCGAATTAGTTATAATTTAATTTATGTTTAGGGTTGATTAACAGGCTTGAGTTGAAGATGGCTGCAACTCCACCTCCTCGGCCGGTGCCTCGAGGAATGTGAGTATTAATATGACTGGGCGGAGTGGATTCATTTCAGCTAACATATTCTTCATGACCCAGCCAGGTTTCAGTAAGACAAAATAATTCAATATGATACTCTGATATTAAATTGTTCACTAGTACAGCTTTAGATTACAGAAATCTGATGTTTAAGAGTTCACATTTTTTGTCGTGCTATTTCAGCTGTGGTTATTTTGTTTAGGTTTTTATGTATAATTCCTCTTCTGTTAACTTTTGATTTTATTAATTTAAGTGGTCGGGGGCAGACACCGTCACTAAGGAGTTTTGGGTGGGTAACTGCTCTGGAAGCGCAGAGAAGCGTGTAGTACTGCAACTCTGCCTCCTGGTCTCAACTCTGAGTTGTCATGGTTTTGGTCCACTAATAAACTCGGCCAGATTTCTAGATATGAGAGCTGCTCCATCCAAAGTGGGAGGAATGCCATCTCTCCTAATCAGACCAGGTCTTCCCCAGAAAGTCCACCAATTATCTACACAGCCCACATCGTTTGTTGGACACCACCTCGACAGCCAGCGACGGAATGAAGACATGCGGCTAAACATGTCATCACTGGTCAGGTTTGGCAGGGGCCCAGAGAAAACTATGGAGTCCGACATTGTCTTTGCATATGTACACACCGACTCAACATTAACTTCAGTGACCTCTGTTTGGTGTAATCGGTCGTCGTTATGCTGACGTGAATAACAATCTTACTGTATTTATGTTTATCCTTAATCAGCAGTTTTAAATAGGATTCAACGCCGCCCGCTCTGGCTCCAGGAATACATTTGACCATGGTCGCTGGTGTCGCTAACTTCACGTTTCTCAAAATGGAGCTGCCAGCCAAGAGCTGGTTTCTCAGCGGGTGTGTCGCTGAGTGGGGAGAACTTGTTAGAAACGTGAACAGATTGGTGGTGAACCATGGGTTTAGGGCTATGCTTCCTTCGGACAGGCAACCCAGCCTCCCTGGTTTCCTGGCTGCATGGGAGCTGCAGCTAACAGGAGCTACGTCTGGTCGGTCCACACCGGCTACTGGGGGCTGGCTAACAACAGCAGCTAATGATTGAGTTCCCATGGTGCGGAACCGGTTTTCCAATTCACTAAGCCTCACCACCAACTCTAGAAATAAACCACATTTATTACATGTACCATTATCACTAAAGGAGGCAGAGGACTAGCTAAACATTTTATCTGGTGAAGACTGACCTGCATTTTGAAATTCCATGATTTATTTAGGTTTTCATTGATCTATATTTAAATTATGTATCTGCTGGCTGTTTTATGTTGTTTTTTATCAATCCCTTTAAAATTTGACCCATTTATTAATTACTTAGTAATTTGTCTAGTTATTTATGGATTAATTACTTCATTTGTAAAACTTTTTATTAATTTCTATTTTTATTGTCCAATTAGATATCAAGTAATGAAATGCTTTATAATTATTACCATGACACTAGAGGTCCTCTATGTTGCTCAGCATTGTATCCGCTTTACCAGTATGAGACAAGTCTTTAGCATGTTAGTGAGCCTATTTGAAAAGAATCTAGAGAGAAAGAGAGAGGCACAAAAGAAGTCCATCCCAGAGAGGGAGCTGGACAGAGTGAGAGAAAACTGAAGCTATTGACTGACAGACACAAATGTGAAGGCTAGGGATCTAAAGCAGCAGTTAGTTAGTGGTTGGCCAGTTAGACTATGAAATGATATGACACTGATTGTGTTGGACGTTACTATCCTCCTTGTGAAAAAATCATGAAGAATGCTGGCAATGCATAATTACACAGGAACAGCAGTGCTTTCTAATCATTGAACATGTTTTCAGCGGCTGGACTCAGACCAGCAGCTTCCTTCCCCCACAATGCACAGTGCCTGTCTGAATCAGAAGTGAAGGCGCAACAGAAGAGAAGGTTACCTACAGGACATTTTTGACAAATTCTATATGCAGGCTTCCTGTTTGCATGTACAGCCAAGGCACAGAAACCCAATGTCAGGATGCTAGATCTATGGACTCTATCTTACTAAGCCCTAAAAACAACAGCCCATGCTGGCCAATGTGAGCTTTGGAGCCTGCCCCTGATGATGTGCTGATGTGTGCATTTTGATGAAGCACATTCTCCTGTTGAAAGAATCACTGGCTGGACACACACACACACACACACACACACACACACATCTAGTTCATTGGCACCTCCTATTATCCTTGTGCCAGCCAGTCCTGCTTGATGCTGACTCACTTTTGCTTTAGCCTGAATTTACTGAATTTGCTTTAGAGCAAAACCAAGAATGTTTTAGTCTGTCTCTCAATGCTTTCTGAATTCCCTACCCTGTCTGTCTCAGCTCCAAGCCTATTGTTTCCAACTGAAGATGTAAATCTTTAAAAACAGCTCACACATATATAGTTTATTTTCTAATTAAGTATCAGTAATTTCCTAAAAAATTGCAGTGTGTGTTCATGATAATGAATGGTAATGAAGGAACATGTCACCTAGTGCAACGGTGTGGCTCAGTGATTTGGTTTGAATAGTTTTTGGAAAACATTTGAACTCCATGGCACAGAGGAATAAGATATTTCAGATGTTGGATACTCTAGACTGTGCTAATTTTTTTATATTGATTTTTTTTTTTTTTGTCAGGCCGTCACTGTGATGTTCATCAGATGACTGGAAACTACATGTGGGATGAAGCCTCCAAGAAGGAGTTTCTGATTGGGACCAATCCTGACAGCCGGTTGCCTCTTTGGTGGGATGGATCAGAGCCATTATGGGTCACCCTGCAGAAGCTGGGAAAGAAGGTTTTCATGTACTACTGGCCTGGTGAGCACACACATTGTTAACTTGAACATGGCATTTTGCAAACTGCAAAGGCAAGTTGACTGGCTATTTTATGGCTTATCTACACAGAAAGCGTTTTAGATGCATTTTTCTATTGTCCGTCTCATGCGCTTCTGACAGAACAGATACACTTCTATTTTAATCAATACAGCTGTCTACACAGGTCACTTAACAGCTTGTGTTGTACTCGCGCTACACTATTTTCTCCTGTTTAACGCATGTAACTAGAGTGATTGTGTATTGGGTTCTGAACACTGCCAAAATATGGATGAGCTACACTCAATACTGTGCCTGAACGCATCCTGTGCAGACACAGATGGTGCACTAAAGCTTTTGCTGCTACTCTGCTCATGATCTGTGGGCAGTGTGGACATTGTGACAAGTTTCTCCACTAATCCAAGAGGCTTCATCAATTCTACCCAGTGGTAGGGAGATCCAGAATGATTATGTAATTGTGCCTGCTCTGTTTTTTTCTTCCGACTAAGACTTTTGGCAAAAGACACATTGTTTGAAAGATGAGTGTAGGAGAAACAAATATATAACTAGTAAAAAAAGATTCAAAATGTATTGGTGGCAACGTTACTAGGGCTGACCCGAATGCTTCGAAGCTTCTACCTGTGCCATGGTAATCGACGTCCAAATCAGTATTCGAATGCTGCAGGGTTTTTAAAATAATTTTTTAATTATAATACAGTACATGCATTGCCCCAAAAAATCTGAAACCCAAAAAAATGAAATAAGAAATAGTAATCCTACATTATGCATCAACATTTAACCTTAGTTTTACCTAGTTTTGTGCCTTACAGCTCTCATCTAACACTGAAATTGGGACAATTTACAACTAGCTTACAACTAGGCTAGCAAGATGTTGAAAAAGTCAAATGTCTGGAATAATTTCAAAATTTTTGAAGATGACCCCCAAAACCTTTAGTGCCAGATATTCCAAAGGAAACTGGCATATCACAAATCTACAAGTTTGGCAAATCACCTGACAGCTGTCACAGTAACAGCTTAGCCGTCTTGCAATTGCTAAAATTTTCTTTTTCTGTTATGGCTTATGACTTAGTACGACCTGCATGCTAACAAAGTATAGGTTACCAACCATGATTGCTAATTGTCATGTTATTGTAGGTGCATTGACTGAAAACTGATGTTTCAACCACTGGCCCTCACAAAAAACACTGGACTCTATGATGGTAAAACCCATTATGGAGAACAGAAAGTGAGTCATAACTGATGCTGTAGTGTCATTTATTGCTCAAGACAAGAGGCCCATCAATATCGTGGAAGGGCATTGATAAAAATGCTGCAACCAGGCTACACTCTGTCCAAACAAGAAAATATCTCTCATGCACTGACAGCAAGACACACTGACATATTGGACAAAATGTGCAGCCTTGTCCGAAGGTGCTCGGCCCTAAGCTTCACAAAGGACATATGGACCTGTCAACAAATGGAGACGTAGATGATGGTGACAGCTCATTGGATCAACTGGGAAATGGAGAGCTTTCTATTGGAGATTAAATGAATGGATGAGAGTCAAACAGCAGTGCATATTGCACAAAGACTTGGAGAAGTGGCAGATGCTTTTTCTGTTCTTGCTGAGAAAAGAGTTGCGATTGTGCAAGACAATGCAGCGAACATGGTCCTGTGCACTGAGATGCCAGAGGATGAGGCCTTTAGCTTTCCTTTTTCTTCCAAACTTGGGTAACTTGTGTGTAAGTATAATTTAAACTACGCTCAGCTGTCAGCTGCTACGATCAGCTGTTTGGCGGCATTGTTTACACCAGGGAACAGCTGATCGCACTGAAGCCGAATGGCATGGCACCCAGGACAACCGATGTTCCCACTGAGATCTGGAGGAGGACACACCGAGGATGCAGAGGTGGAACACAGCGACGAGGGTAGAGAGAGGGGTGCAGACAAAAGAGACTTAAGAACAAGAGATTTAAGCCGTGTCTGCCTTCTCTCGAGAATAAAATGGACGAGCTAACAGTGTTAGCCCGGAGTCAGACGGAGTTCCGTGAGTGTAGTTTGATGTGCTTCTCAGAGACATGGCTACACCAGGATATCCCGGACCACAGCGTTTCCATTGACGGCTTTCAGACTGTTCGGGCCGACAGGGATCACACCAGGAACGGTAAGCGGAAAGGCGGTGGGCTTGCTGTTCTGGTTAACAACAGATGGTGTAACCCTGGTCACGTTACTATCAAGCAGAGTATCTGTAGCCCGGACATTGAACTGTTAGCTGTGGGACTCCGGCCATATTATCTGCCACGTGAATTTTCACATGCCATTGTTGTGGCTGTTTACATCCCCCCCTCTGCTAACCCGGCATCGGCGTGCAACGCCATTCACACCGCCATAGCTCATCTTCAGACTCAACACCCGAGTGCACTCATTTTAATCTCGGGTGACTTCAACCATGTCAGTGTTTCAACAACTGACTAATTTCACCCAGTATGTGAATTGTCCTACTAGAGAGGAGAGGACACTGGACCTGCTGTATGCTAACGTTAAGGATGCATACAGCCCCCCCCCCCCCCGGTAGGTCAGACCACAACCTGGTCTACCTCAAACCCTGCTATGTGCCTCTGGTTAAAAGGCAGCCCACGACCACAAGGACAGTGAGGAGATGGTCAGGGGTGGCCTATGAGACACTGCAGGAATGTTTTGAGGTGACAAACTGGGATGCACTCTGTGAGCCTCATGGAGAGGACATTGATGGGCTCACTGAGTGCATCACTGGCTACGTTAACTTCTGTGTGGAGTGCAATGTCCCAACTAAGATGGTCCATTGTTATCCGAATAACAAACCGTGGGTAACAAAGGACATCAAGGACATCCTGAATACCAAGAGGAGGGCCTTTACTGATGGTAATAGGGAGGAGGTGAGGGCTATCCAGGCCGACCTGAAGGTGAAAATCAGGGAGGCCAAGGAGAAGTACAGGAGGAAGCTGGAGCGGAAACTCCAGCAGAACAACATGAGGGAGGTCTGGAGCGGCATGAAGACCATCACTGGCTTCAGACCGTCTGGCAGCAGAGGAGTTGAAGGCAGCGTGGACAGGGCCAACGAACTTAATCTGTTCTTTAACAGATTTGACACACCGGCTCCTGCTCATCCCCCCTCTAACTCAGCTGCTGTCGGCCCTCAGACTCCTCTGAGTCCACTGCTCCCCCCTCCCCATCAGGCTAACGGCCCTCTTCAGACTAATGACCCCCCTCCCCCACCTGTAACCTCTGCTGTGTGCCTGACTGCTGACCAGGTGAGAGGACAGCTGATGAAACTCCACTCAAACAAGGCTGCAGGCCCCGATGGCGTTAGCCCCGGGGTGCTAAAAGCCTGTGCCCCCCAGCTATGTGGAGTTCTTCAACATGTCTTCAACCTGAGCCTGAGTCTCCAACGGGTCCCTGTTCTGTGGAAGACATCTTGCCTCGTTCCTGTGCCGAAGATGCCACGTCCCAGTGGCTCCAAGGACTACAGACCGGTGGCACTGACCTCCCACATAATGAAGAACCTTGAGAGACTAGTGCTGGAACAGCTGCGGCCCATGGTAAGACCCCTCCTAGACCCCCTTCAGTTCGCCTACCAGCCCCGGCTGGGAGTTGAGGACGCCATCATCTTCCTGCTGAACCGCATCCACACCCACCTGGACAAGCCGGCAAGCACGGTGAGGATCGTGTTTTTTGACTTCTCCAGTGCTTTCAACACCATCCGGCCTGCCCTGCTGGGTGAGAAGCTGGCAGCGATGCAGGTGGAAGCCCCCCTTGTGTCCTGGATTGTGGACTACCTGACTGGCAGACCACAGCATGTGCGCCTGCAGCACTGTGTATCAGACAGCGTGGTCAGCAACACTGGGGCCCCTCAGGGGACTGTCCTCTCTCCCTTCCTCTTCACCATCTACACCATGGACTTCAGCCACCACACAGAGTCCTGCCACCTTCAGAAGTTTTCTGATGACTCTGCTGTGGTGGGATGTATCAGCGGTGGTGATGAGACTGAGTACAGGGCTGTGGTGGGGAACTTTGTCTCATGGTGTGAGCAGAACCATCTGCAGCTCAATGCGACAAAGTCTAAGGAGGTGGTTGTGGATCTATGGAGGGCCAAGGCACCAGTGACCCCGGTTTCCATCCAGGGGGTCAATGTGGACACTGTAGAGGACTACAAGTACCTGGGAGTACACTTAGACAATAAACTGGACTGGGCTAAGAACACTCAGGCTGTTTACAGGAAGGGCCAGAGCCGCCTCTATTTTCTGAGGAGGCTGAGGTCCTTCAACATCTGCCGGACAATGCTGAGGATGTTTTATGAGTCTGTGGTGGCCAGTGCTATCCTGTATGCTGTTGCATGCTGGGGCAGCAGGCTGAGGGTAGCAGACGCCAACAGACTCAACAAAGTGATCCGTAAGGCCAGTGACATTGTGGGGGTGGAGCTGGACTCTCTGGCGGTGGTGTCAGAGAGGAGGATGCTGGCCAAACTTCATGCCATCTTGGACAGTGTCTCCCACCCGCTCCATGACGTGCTGGTCAAGCAAAGGAGCACCTTCAGCGGAAGACTCATCCCCCCAAAAAGCACCACAGAGGCCACAGGAAGTCATTCCTGCCTGTGGCCATCAAACTCTTTAACTCCTCCCTCTAAGTGTTAGTCTGTATGACCCTAGGTCACTAAACTGGACATGATCATTATATCTCTGCTATACTTGAATAATTGTGCAATATCTGTGTAATACTCATGTGCAATATTTAGCTTTTTCCTATTTATTATTCATACCTCCATTACTGCTGTTGCCATACTACTTATTACTATATTATTACATTGCATTATTACACCGGTAAACCTACTTGGTACTTCACACTTATTTTATTTTATACTTATACCCACTTGGTACTTAATTTATTTTCTGACCTGTTTTTATAGTTTTTATAGTGTATTGTATTATATTTTTTTGCTAGTACTTTCTCCTGTGTACACTGACGTAAAGGCAAGCTGCTGTAAAAGAGTTTCCCCTTCGGGGATCAATAAAGTATTTCTGATTCTGATTCTGAAGTTTATGGAGTGTTTCCTAATAATATTGCCTAAAGGAAGCATATATAAGGTGAATAGAATCGTTCCAAGCACAGAACCTTGTGGAACTCCGCGACTAACTTTGGCATGCACGGAGGACTGACTGTTAACAGGTACAAACTGAGATCGATCTGATAGGATTTAGTGCGGTTCCTGTAATGCCAATTACATGTTCCAGTCTCTGTAATAAGATGTGATGGTCAATGGTGTTGAATGCAGCACTACGATCTAACAAGACAAGTAGAGACAAGTCCATTGTCTGATGCAATTAAAAGGTCATTTGTAATTTTCACAAGTGCTGTCACTGTGCTATGATGCACTCTAAATCCTGACTGAAAATCCTCAAATAAACTATTGTTATTTAGAAAGTGACACAACTGACAGCGACCGCTTTCTCAAGGATCTTAGAGAGAAAGGGAAGGTTAGATATAGGTCTATAGTTGGTTAAAACCCCTGGATCAAGAGTGGGCTTTTTAAGAAGAGGTTTAATTACAGCTATTTTAAAGGATTGTGGTACATAGCCTGTTAATAAAGACAGATTGATCATATCCAGTAAAGAAGTGCTAAGGGTAAAACGTCTTTAAGCAGCCTAGTTGGAATGGGGTCTAAGAGACGGGTTGATGACTTAGATGAATTAATCGTCAAAGTTAGTTGAAGAAGGTCGATAGGAGCAAAGCAGTCTAAATATATATCAGGTTTTACAGTTGTTTCCAAGGTTCCTGTGTTTGAAAATAAATAGGTACCGGTTGAGGGCAGGACGTGATTAATTTTGTCTCTAATAGTTAGAATTTTATCATTAAGGAAACTCATGAAGTCGTTACCACTGACGGCTACAGGACTCTCTTTCATCCTGGCTACAGTGCTGAAAAGAAACCTGGGATTGTTCTTATTTTCCTCTATTAATGATGAGTAGTAAGCTGCTCTGGAATTACGGAGGGCTTTCCTATATGTTTTAAGATTATCTTGCCAGACTAAGCGAGATTCTTCCAGATTGGTGGAACGCCATTGTCTTTCAAGTTTTCGTGATGTTTGCTTTCATTTGCGGGTTTCGGGGTTATTCCATGGAGCTAACCTTCTTTGTTTTATTATCTTCTTTTTTAGAGGGGCGATAGAATCGAGTGTTGTTCGCAGTGAGCCTGCAGCACTATGAACTAGATGGTCAATTTGGGAGGGGCTGCGATTTCCATAGGAGTCCTCTGTTATATTGAGACATAACATTGAATTAAATGCAGATTGGATCGCTTCCTTGAATCTAGCCACAGCACTATCAGATAGACATCTAGAGTAGGAGTTTTTACCTAATGGTGTGTAGTCCAGGAATAGCAGTTCAAAAGTTATTAAATAATGGCCCGATAATGAAGGATTTTGTGGAAAGACTATAAAATGTTCAATTTCAATGCCATATACCAGAACAAGGTCGAGGGTGTGGTTAAAACAGTGAGGGGCTTCATGTACACTCTGACAAAAGCCAATCAAATCTAATAATGAGATAAATGCAGTACTAAAGCTATCATTTTCAACATCCACATGAATATTGAAATCACCTACAATAATTAATCTGTTTTAAGGACTAAACTTGATAAAAACTCTGAGAAATCAGATAAACATTCAGAATAAGGACCAGCAGCGCGGTACACTATAACAAATAGAATTAGCTGTTGTGTTTTCAAGGTCGGGTGTGAAAGACTAAGAACAAGGTTTTTGAATGAGTTATAACTGAGTTTAGGTTTAGGGTTGATTAATAGGCTTGAGTCGAAGATGGTTGCAACTCCACCTCCTCGGCCATTGCCTCGAGGAATGTGAGTATTAATATGACTGGGTGGAGTGGATTCATTTAGGCTAACATATTCTTCATGACCCAGCCAGGTTTCAGTAAGACAAAATAAGTCAATATGATACTCTGATATTAAATCGTTCACTAGTACAGCTTTAGATGACAGAGATCTGATGTTTAAGAGTCCACATTTAATTCTCCTATTTCAGAGTTTTTGTTTAGGTTTTTATGTATAACTCCTCTTCTTTTAACTTTTGATTTTATTAATTTAAGTGGTCGGGGGGCAGACACCGTCACTAAGGAGTTTTGGGTGGGTAACTGCTCTTGAAGCGCAGAGAAGCGTGTAGGACTGCAACTCTGCCTACTGGTCTCAACTCTGAGTTGTCATGGTTTAGGTCCACTAATAAAATCAGTCACATTTCTGGATATGAGAGTTGCTCCATCCAAAGTGGGATGAATGACGTCTCTCTTAATCTGACCAGGTCTTCCCAAGAAAGTCTGTCAATTATCTACAAAGCCCACATCATTTGCTGGACACCACCTCGACAGCCAGTGGCAGAATGAAGACATGCGGCTAAACATGTCGTCACTGGTCAGGTTTGGCAGGGGCCCAGAGAAAACTATGGAGTCCGACATTGTCTTTGCATATGTACACACCGACTCAACATTAACTTTAGTGACCTCCGATTGGCGTAATCGGGAGTCGTTACGCTGACATGAATAACAGTCTTACTGTATTTACGTTTATCCTTAATCAGCAGTTTTAAATAGGATTCAACGCCGCCCGCTCTGGCCCCAGGAATACATTTGACCATGGTCGCTGGTGTCGCTAACTTCACGTTTCTCAAAATGGAGCTGCCAATAATCAGACTTGGTTTCTCAGTGGGTGTGTTGCTGAGAGGGGGGAGAACTTGTTGGAAACAAGAACACGTTGGTGGTGAACCGTGGGCTTCTGCTTAAGGCTATGCTTTCTTCGGACAGTCACCCAACCTCCCTGGTTTCCAGACAGCTAACAGGAGCTACCTCTGGTCGGTCCGCACCGGCTACTGGGGGCTGGCTAACAACAGCAGCTAATGATTGAGTTCCCATGGTGCGGAATCGCGTTTCCAATTCACTAAGCCTTGCCTCCAATGCTACAAATAAACTACATTTATTACATGTACCATTATCACTAAAGGAGGCAGAGGAATAGCTAAACATCTAAACAAAACACAAACACCAGTGACCGGAAATGAGGCAATATGCTTACTGCCTCACGTCAGCACTTGGTCTTCTTTCCACTTAGTCTTCCTCCTGAGTTGGACTTCTGATGGTGTGTCCCATCCCTCATTGAGCAAGATTATGCCAGCAGTGTTGGATGCCATAATTTCCCTGGGCCCCAACTACATCCAGTTCCCTTACACAAATCCACAACAAGCCGAGATCAAATGATGATTTCACGCCATTGCTGGATTTCCAAATATAATAGGAGCAATAGACTGCACCCACATAGCAATAAAAGCACCATCACACAACAAATTTAACTATGTCAAGAGAAAGGGGTTTCATTCCATTAATGTACAGATAATCTGTGATGCACATTTGGCCTTGTTAAACATTGCTGCCTGGTGGCCTTGAGGAATGCACGCATTTTGCAGAACAGCTGATGGATGGCTTATTGGTGAGTGTTGCAACATGTTTAAAATGCTATTGCTGGGGTAAGTACAGTTATGAAAACATATCTCATCTGTAGGTGTTATCCACTGAAGCCATGGCTCATGACTCCCGTAATCAACCCAAGGACCCAACAGGAGCAGAATTATAACCAGGCCAATGCACGCTCTATATCCACCGTTGAGCTGCAAATATGCCTGCTGAAAGGTCGGTGGCTGTGCCTATCTAGCACGGGTGGAACACTGCAATATCGGCCTGAGAAAGTGTGCCACATCGTCATGGCTTGCTCTGTGCTCCACAACCTGGCCATCAGACAAGGTGTTCCGCTGCAGGAACCCGCAAGACCAGATGCCCCCATGCTTGACACAGAGCCCCTACCACCTCCTAATGCTGCTGCCATTCAGGCACGAGCTGAGATCATACAGAGAATTTAGGTAAGTCTGCCCTCTAGCTGAGCTTAGAAAAATCAGAGAAGCATTTATTTTGCAGCATGTTGACAAAATGACTGAATTTACGTTATTATTTAACAGTTGAAGGTTTATTAACCATTTGGGTTGCACAGTAAGCAATTTGTTTTAGTAATTCATTTATTTCCATTAATACACTGAAAATTGTCGTCAGTTGGTCCTTTATTTCAGTTATTGCTTTGGTCGTATCCTCTGGATTTTTGGAACCGCGCCAGTCAGCCCCGATGCACCGAAGAGGGTGTGGACGGGCCCTGCTCCTCCTGATTGACCACGGAACTGGGCGAAGTTTCTGAGTTATTTAAGAAAACATATTTTCACATTAATAAAACACAGAAGACTCGGTCAGGAATCTTAACACAAGTACAATGACGATCTGACACAGAACAAAGGAAGAACATAGACTAAATACACTCAATGGGAGACAATGAGACACAGGTGGAACCAATAAGGGCAAGCAAACTAATCACAAGCAGGAAATAAAACTACACAAGATACAAGAGGGAGAACTCTTACCAAAATATAATAGGAAATAACAGAACACAAACACAAAACCATGACAGCATGCACATAGTCACCCCACTATCCTCACCTCCTCACTTAGGACTTACAACTCTCACATAAGTTTTCTCTAAACTTGGCGTCTCTCTTTCCGAAGAGAAACCTCAAGTTCTTAGGCATCACCCTGGACTCAATGTCCTTCCAGGCATCTCTGCCCTCAGAGAAAATACAGTGCATCACTCTGCTACTGTTGAATTATCTCCTGGCAGACAGATGCACCAAATGCCAGCTACTAGCCCCTGGCTACCTCAATTATGCCATTCGCATAATTCCACAAGAAAAATCCTTCCTGACAAACCTCTTAATCAAAGCCACAGCCACCGCCTCTCTCCACGATAGAGTCGTTCTGGATGATGCATGCAAAATGGAAATGCGTCTGTGGCAACGTTTCCAGTCTTCTTGGAATGGCATTTCCTTCTTCTATGACGACATTATCACTCAACCCAAGGACATTCAACTGTATAAAGACGCAGCTCATTCCATAGGTTTCAGTGGCTACTAATGGTTAGGGTTAGGGAGAACAATCTCGTTCTCCAGCCATCATGTAGTTCCTTCGCAGACTCACACTAATCTCAGCTCAACACCAGTTCATCCTCAGGGCAGCCACATTCCTGGCTACAACTATAGCATTGCTGATTCATAGTCTCATTTCTCGTTTCAGAAATTCAGAAACTTGGCCCCAGAATCAGATTTTCATCCCATACCAGTCCCACCGTTTTCAGCCACAACATTCTAGCTCCACAGCTGAGAAACCTCTAACGGTTTATAAATAAGAATTGACGATAAAATGTATTTGAATTAACGCTTCACAATAAGCCATCTTTAACAGCCTTGCCCCAAGCAATCTGTCAGCCTACCTAACTGGCTGGAATTGTTTCAAGGCGTATCACACTACACACCAGCTGTCATTTCCCTCTCTGGACGTCATGTCCATCTGCAATTTTATCACCCATCATTCCATCCAAAAAAATCCAGTCCTCAACCATCCAGACCTATTTAGCAGGAATCAACTTCTTTTGCAAACTAGTCAATGGCCTCCATTGTCCTTCTACCTCCCATTCCCACGTTACAATGTTAATCAAAGGCCTGCAGAAACAGGAACCTGTTCTCACAGCCAGACGCTTACCACTCACTTCAGGCCTTTTCAGCCTATGCATCCGTTCTCTACCTTAAGGCTACATATCCCCTATGGTTGACTTAACCCTAGAATCCATGTTCTTGCTGGCTTTTTTTGGCTTCCTGAGGTGCTCCGAATTTACCCGTCTTCATCCCAGTCTATCTGACATCATCATCCACACTTCTGACTCTCATATTCACGCTCCGAAGGAGTGAAACAGATCAATTGGGAGATTCTTTCCCCATCTACCTTTTTCGCCTCAACTCCTATCTCAGCCCATATGAGCCTCTAACCAAATACATCAACTCCAGGTACGCCGCCAAGGCAACACCGCAACACCACCTGGTTCCAGAAGCATTTACATTTACACCAGTCCTCTGCATTTCAGGCATATCCCCAGAACACTATTCCATTCCTTCCGCATTGGCGCAGCATCCACAGCAGCCACACTGGGCATCTCAGATAAAACCATCCAGGTCCGCTGCCACTGGTCATGTCAGGCATATCTCTCCTACATCCGCCAAGCTCACACTCAACTCAGCACAATATAATCTTATTAGGGGCCTGTAATCAGCTCGGGTGGAACCACACTGGAGACGGAACCCCCAGACTGAGTCTCCCACCACCCGGTCTGCAGTACTCTTCCATCATCACCCCTCCCCTTACATCCATCTGTCCTCAATATTCTTCTACCTTCTGAATGTCCATTAAACCATAAAATGATATATAACATCTGAATGTCCATTATAGCTTCAAATGACACATTGTTGTGGTGTGATCTTTGCTAGTGAAATGAAGTTAACATGTTAACTTAGGTTCGGGAGCAGGGCCACGCCTCAGCCACACCTCTAATCACCTGTCAAGCCTACTTACCGGTCTACCCTTCCTGCCCTGTTCGTCTCGGTTTTCTCGACCCACACTCCTTTTCCCTTCCCTTCATCCACCCACCTTCCTACCTCATCCCTCCCTCTTTCATCCCTACCCACATCCTTTCATCCTCTCTTCCCCTCATCCATTCCTATTCCATCTGCTACACAACTCTCTCATGTCTCACTCTAGGTAGAATCTGGGGGCCTGTAATCAGCTCGGTTGGAACCACACCTGAGACGGAATCCCCACACTGAGTCTCCCACCGCCCGGTCTTCAGTACGTCCTCCCAGATCAGCCTAACAGACAACATCCCTCTTCCATCATCACCCCTCCCCTTGCATCCATCCATCTGTCCTCAAAATTCTTCTACCTTCTGAATGTCCATTAAGCCTTTAAATGACATATGACATCTGAATGCCCATTAAATCTTTAAATGACACATTGTTGTGGCGTGGTCCTTACTAGTGAATCAACCCTAAACCTAAACTAAATTCGAAATCCTTGTTCTTAGTCATTCACACCCAACCTGGAAAACACTACAGCTAATTCTATTTTTTATAGTGTACCGCGCTCCTGGTCCTTATTCTGAATTTTTATCTGAATTCTCAGTTTTTATCAAGTTTAGTCCTTAAAACAGATTGAGTAATTATTGTAGGTGATTTCAATATTCATGTAGATGTTGATAATGATAGCCTTAGTACTGTGCTTATCTCATTATTAGATTTGATTGGCTTTTGTCAGTGTACATGAAGCCACTCACTGTTTTAACCACACCCTTGACCTTGTTGTTGTATATGGCATTGAAATTGAACATTTAATAGTCTTTCCACAGAATCCTTCATTATTGGATCATTATTTAATAACTTTTGAACTTCTATTACTGGACTACACGCCATTAGGCATTATCCTACACTAGATGTCTATCTGATATCTATCTATGTCATTATCAACATCCACATGAATATTTAAAATACCTACAATAATAACTATCTGTTTTAATGACTAAATTTGATAAACACTCTGAGAATTCAGATAAAAATTCAGAATAAGGACCAGGATTACAGTACAATATAACAAATAGAATGTAGTGCTGTAGCTAAACTTAAGGAAGTGATTCCATCTGTATTTTATTCATTGCCATGTCTCAATATAACAGAGGACTCCTATGCTAATTTCAGCCCCTCCCAAATTGACCATCTTGTTGATAGTGCTGCAGGCTCACTGCGAATGACACTCGACTCTGTTGCCCCTCTAAAAAAAGAAGATAATAAAACAAACAAGGTTAGCTCCATGGAATAACCCCCAAACAGGCAAATTAAAGCAAACATCACGAAAACTTGAAAGGAAATGGTGTTCCACCAATCTGGAAGAATCTCGTTTAGTCTGGCAAGATAGTCTTAAAACATATAGGAAAGCCCTCTGTAACGCCAGAGCAGCCTACTACTCATCATATTAATAGAGGAAAATAAGAACAACCCAAAGTTTCCTTTCAGCACTGTAGCCAGGCTGACAGAGAGTCACAGCTCTATTGAGCCATGTATTCCTATAGCTCTCAGTAGTAACGACTTCATGAGCTTCTTTAATGATAAAATTTTAATTAGAGACTAAATTAATCACATCCTACCCTCAACCAGTACCGATTTATCTTCAAACACAGGAACCTTAGAAAGAGCTGTAAAACCTGATATATAGTTTGATTGCTTTTCTCCCATCGACCTTTTCGAACTAAACTCAATGATTTCTTCATCTAAGCCATCAACCTGTCTCCTAGACCCCATCCCAACTAGGCTGCTTAAAGAAGTTTTACTCTTAGTTAGCACTTCTTTACTAGATATGATCAATCTGTCTTTATTAACAGTCTTTTAAAGAAGCTGTAATTAAACCTCTTCTTAAACAGCCCACTCTTGAGTATTAGCCAAATATAGACCTAACCTATGTAACCTCCCCTTTATTTCTAAGATCCTTGAGAAAGCAGTTGCCCATCAGTTGTGTGACTTTCTACACAACAACTGTTTATTTGAGGATTTTCAGTCAGGATTTAGAGTGCATCATAGCACAGAGACAGCACTGGTGAAAATTACAAATGACCTACTAATTGCATCGGACAATGGACTTGTCTTGTTAGTACTTGTCTTGTTAGACCTTAGTGCTGCATTCGACACCATTGACCATCACATCCTATTACAGAGACTGGAACATTTAATTGCCATTAAAGGAACAGCATTAAGCCAGTTTAAATTCACTTCTGTTCACCTTATATATGCTTCCTTTAGGCAATATTATTAGGAAACATTCCATAAACTTTCATTGCTATGCGGATGATACCCAATTATATCTATCGATCAAGCCAGATAACACTAATCTGTTAGTTAAACTTCAAGCATGCCTTAAGGACATAAAAACCTGGATGACCTGAAATTTTTTATGTTAAACTCTGACAAAACTGAAGTTATTGTACTTGGCCCCAAACACCTCTGAGACACATCAAGCACCACTGTAAGGAATCTCGGAGATATCTTTGATCAGGATTTGTCCTTTAACTCCCACATAAAACAAGCTTCAAGGACTGCCTTCTTTCACCTACGTAACATTGCAAAAATCAGGCACATCCTGTCTCAAAATGACATTGAAAAAGTAGTCTATGCGTTTGTTACTTCTAGGCTGGATTATTGCAATTCCTTATTATCATGCTGCGCCGAATAAGTCCCATAAGACTCTCCAGTTGATCCAGAATGCTGCCGCACATGTACTCACAAGAACTGGGAAAAGAGATCCTATTTCTCCACTATTAGCTTCTCTGCACTGGCTCCCTGTATAATCCAGAATAGAATTTAAAATCCTTCTCACCTACAAAGCTCTTAATGGTTAGGCACCATCTATCTTAAAGAGCTCATACTAACCTATTACCCGACTAGAACACTGCGCTCTCAGAATGCAGGGTTACTTGTGGTCCCTACAGTCACCAAAAGTAGAATGGGAGCCAGAGCCTTCAGCTATCAAGCTCCTCTCCTGTGGAATCGGATCCCAGTTTGGGTTCGGGAGGCAGACACCATCTCCATGTTACGATGTTGGCAAACAGGGAACAGGAAAAGACCCAAATGCAGACATAGGTGGCAGCATAATGATTTAATTTATTCAATAGAGCTTACTGGCAGGTACAGGTAGGCAGACTGGTAGACAGGCAGGCAGGTACGAAACAGGCAGATATAAATCCAAACATCAGAGAAGCCAAAACCAACAACTGGGACGAACTGACAAAGAACAAAAGAAGGACTGAAATACACTTAAGTGAGGGAGACGTCCCATGATGTACCTCTCATTTTTCCTCCTCTCTCTCTCCGTTTGTATGCATTTTTATCCCATTACTGCATGTTACTAACTCGACATCTTCTCTGTCCCGTAGTTTTGTGCTTTGTCGTCTCTCTCCGCCCCCTTTCTGTCGCTTTCAGATGGTATTTCTGCCTCCAGAGCTGCAGAGTCTGGATTTATGACTGCGGGCCTCCTACAGCTCCCATGTTCCTGCTTGACAACCGCTACTACAATTATTATTAGTCTTAATACTATTATTATCATTATTATTCCTATCATTATTATTATATTATTAATATTACCACTACCATTACATTATTACTATTTTAAAATTCTAGGTGGAATTTGCATTGTATGCTCTCTTACCTCCTCACTCTCTCTTGCTCTCAATCTCACACTCTCTCTCTCTCTCTCTCTCTCTCTCTCTCTCAACCCAACGGGCAGCAGCAGATGCCAAGTGTTTACTTTTGGTGGGAATTGTTGGGTCTCTGTAAATAATATTATAAAGACTACGGTCTAGATCTGCTCTATAGGAAAAGTGCAATGAGATAACTTCTGTTATGAATTGGCACTATATAAATAAAATTTAATTGAAGCGAAGCCTATTTAAATCTTAAATCAAAGTCTGCTCAATATTTAATCAGCGCCGATTTAGATTCCTTCATAGAAGAGGTTGGCAAATGACTCACTTATAAAACATTAAAGAAGCCAGCATAATTATACACAAGCATTTATTAAAGATAATAAAGCAAAAACACACAAGAGCGGAGAAAAGAGTTAAGCTGGGTGTCTGCTGGTGAGAAAGCCAAACTGAGAGGGAGACAGCCACGGCTGTCTGCCGCAGTGAAGGATTCCAGGAGAAAGAGCGTGAACAATGGCTGTTAACACCTTTTATTTACCTGGTGACATCCAGGTCACAAAGTGCATATGTTTTTTAACTACATAAGTTGACCAACATGAAACAATACAAAAAGCCACAGAGTCATTGAAGATATTTCAACACTTCATGAACTGGCAAACATGGCCAAAGCCAACAAGAAGGCCCAAGTGAGTCTCTGCTAAAAAGAAAAGGATGAAATGGAGAGTACTTCAGGTCCACATCCTGACTCAGAGGGTCCAAGGAGTAACAACATATTAAATCACCCTAAAGAGAGAAAAAGAGAGAGACATCTTGGTGTGTGTGTGTGTGTGTGTGTGTGCGTGCGTGTCTGTGTGTGTGCTTCTTCTTATCATTTTAGAAATTCTACTGGTAGTCCATCAGTTTGAAGAGTATAGTGGAGACATGTGGGTCACTGCAGCCCGTTTCCCTGTACAAGTCGCCCTGTGGTCACTTTTCCTTTTATGTTTTTGTCCCTCTCTCTAGTTCATGCCTATGAAGCGCCTGAAAAGTGTCAGGAAACACACATAACATTTAATGCAGATTTTTCAGCTTTATGATGCATATAATCATGCTTATGGATTAGAAGTTTTCCTTCCATCATATATTCTTCATGGAGTCAACACCTACATTATGTACATGAGTGATTGTGTAGATGAAAAACCAGATTATGTTGAAAATCAAGCATTTTTCAAGGAGTATATTTGAATTTAAGCATATTCCTAACCTTGAAAACATTACGGTTAAAATAAAGCATTTTCCAAACTAAAGACTATGTACAAACCTGGTACATATGTAAAAGGCAGGTTCTGAGGTTGTGAGAGTTCAACCCTTACGTTTGAATGAACTTCAATGTACACGCCACCACCTCCTGGTACTCAAGGTTGGATATGTAGTAGGGTGCAAAACACTTTGCAAAGCCAGACAATGGCTCAATGCTCACCATTCAGCACCCACTAGTCAAGGTGTCTCCTGAAACCAAAATGAATAAAACACGACATCACTTATTTTTACGCATGCATTCTTTTGTCTTTGATCTTTTCTCATTGAAATTATCTTTGACTGAGTGAGTTAACTGGTTTTTGAACTGGGGTTAACAAGAGATAGCAAACAAGGAGCAATGTACACAGAGTATCCATGAAAAAAAGAAACATTTGTCAACTAGAGTAAAACATTATCTTTCACTTCACCTTGTTTACTGTCTCCACCTCTCTGCTGTCCGCTGTGAAGCTGAGCCTCGTCCTCATTCGCCACCATTCTAGTCAGTGTGTGTATGTCCACTGGCTCTGCTATCTTTACTCGCTGAATGTCTTTTGCTAGAGCAGCTTGCGTCTCTGAAGCGTCAAATTCACTTGTATATGAATGTATAAATATGAATGCCTTTATTGATTGGCAATTGACTGTAATACAGCTGAATTCAAGATATAATTGTTCAAATTTACATATTACATGTTGACCAGGAGTCATTACCAAGCTGCTGAGCTACTGATAAAATCGACAAGACATCGTAACCATTAATAATATGTCCCCGTCTTGAGAAAAGGTTGTTATAGTTCCAAATTGCAGATGTTAACATCACGTCTTTGAGATTTAGGTGTTTTTCCACAGCCAAAAAATGTGGAGCGTGTAGGACCATGTCGTAATGAGAATTTTATGGTTGGAATGCCAATAAGTAGAAAGTCCTCTAGTTTATAAGGTGTGATTAAATCTTGTTCTATTTGTTGGCAAGATGAAGATTTATTAGCATTGAACCACCAAGTCAGCCTCCTGAGCACAAATGCCCAATGATAAAGTTTAAAGTTGGGGTAAGAATTGACTTCAAGGCCTGTGTGCTACTATTTGCAATGTTAATTATCTTAAGAACTGTCTGTAAGAGATGTGTGTGTGTGTGTGTTTGTGTGTCTTCAGGCTGCGAAGTGGAGATTCTGGGTGTCCGTCCATCATTTTGTGAGGAATACGTCTACAACCCATCAGAGAAAAACCTCACAGACTCAATAACGAATGCTCTCAACGTCCTGAGGTAACAACACAATGACCTGCACCTGTCATATACCCTGTGATGTCCTCTGATCCATGGCTTACTTTTAGCCATTATACAGAAAAGAGCTGTGAACTTGAGAACTGAGTGCCAGAGTAATAAAAAAAATCAAGCAGCATGAGGCAGGCCTTTTATAGCCACACATGTTAATTATTAAACCTATGGAGATCTGGGTTCTCATTCACAATGGTTTAAAAAAAACAATGTCTTCAATATTTTTGTTTTTAGCTGCCTTTAACGAACACCATTTCCCAGAAGCTTTAGACGTTCATGGGCTAAATGTTATAGCTCGACAAAAGAGGTGGGTCCATGAGTGAGTCCAGGGGTCACATTGTCTGTAATAAGAGCAGCACAGAGTGGAGCAAACACTGTAAAGGTTTGAAGTTGAAAAAATACTTTAGAAAAGAGCGTGAATTTTATGGATATAGACTAAATCAAATTACGATGATGTAAGTAAATACAGTACAATAATGTAACAATTTAGATAATGCCAATAATGGTAGCAGCAGATACCTCAAGGAGATTGTGTGTGTATGTGTGTGTGTAGGTCAGGCCAAGCAGGCATGGCAGCAATATATTATGAGAAAATAGATGTGGAGGGTCATCACTTCGGTCCAGACTCTCATCAGGTCAAAACAGCTGTACAACAACTGGATCTTGCCATGCAGAAACTCAACAGCAAAATCAAAGTTAGTAATATCACTACTATTGTTATTACAATTACAGGTACTACTGCTTTTCCTGTCATGTAGTTTATTTTTCATCCATTTCTGTTGCTTGTGATATTCTTACAGGAGAAGAACATGGTGAACCAGCTGAACATTGTCCTATTTTCAGACCACGGTATGACAAAGATCCAGTGGATGGAGAAGGTCATAGAGTTGGACAATTATATCAACATGTCGGACATTGTCAAGATGATGGACAGAGGACCTGTGGTCAGTCTGTGGCCCAAAGATAACAAGTACAAAGAGGTGAGACCAGAATCTGTGTTGTCTGCTCCGCCATGTTGCTTTTTGTGATTAAGAAAGTAAGATAGAACGATTATAAAATGATTCATGGAGAAATTGATGGTGTTGAAATATAGTAAAGACAGCTGAAAAACATCTAGGTACAGGTTGAGGAATACTTAAACTATATGATACCCCGTCCTTTCTCCTATTTAAATCTAATTAATCAACTAATCTAACCCATATCATATTATGTGGCTCTGGTACTTTTTTTTTATTAATTAAGTGCCACTGGGGGGCCTCTACAAGATTAAAAGCACTCAGACACCACAGGGGAGAGCTAGGGTTGGTTTTGTTTATGGCTGAGAAGCCGGTGAATGTTCATGTTTTTGTCACTGCTCTATTGACTGGTTGGTCAGGGTGCCTGTGTGGATGGTGGGTGGAGAATGTAAACCTCGTGGTCTTGTGCCCTCCCGCTGAAAGCCCTTGCTAACAGGTGAAAAGAAGCAGCTGGTGACTCCATGTGAACCACAACAGTGGCAGTAAGCAGAGACAGGGACGAGGGAAACTGGCCATTCAAAAGTGGGAGGAAAAGACAAAAATACATACTGTGCAAGGATTTTGAAAGTGACATTTCTTGTTGTTTTGTCTTTGTACTCCAGCATAATTGATTTGAAAAGAAACAATCAGTGCATTTACATGCATTTATTTAAGCAACTGGGTTACTGTCAACTTTCTGCAGTACTCCATTCCATAAGTGGCGTAGGGGATTAGAGAAACCGGATTTCCCAGCTCGATTTCTCCCGGAGAACATTGATTTGTTGTCCATATATACACATAACAAGGTTTCTAATATGCTTTTTACATGTAAGCACAAAGACTGCAGATAGAGAAAGTATCACTGTGACTGCAGAGCTGCAGGATGAAAAGAGAGATCATTACAGTCTGAGATGCAACCTTGTATTCAAAATAATTCCATTCAAAGTCTGACTAAATTAACAATATGAAGACCCTAGACGCCTAATCAGTTTCCACAGCAGAAGTTGACTATTTGTAAAATTCAGACCCATTTATGCTGTAAGGAGAAGCCGTGCACTCCCTACAGCGTGTGTCATTTCACTGCATGCTCAGTCCAAATGCTCAGAGGCACACATAAAAATTTTAAATGAAAGATCAGGAAGCAGCGTCTTGAATCACTGATACATTTTAAATCAGTAAGCCATGGTTCCAATAGAGGAATAGAGAAGGAATAGGAGAAGAATATTTTAAGAACAAAGATCCTACACATACAGTCAATGCAACCATTGAGTTTTTATGACAAAACAGTGAAATGTTCTTGACTTGCCAAGTCAGTCACATGACCTCAGTCCAACTAAACAACTGGGCAACTGTGGCTTAGTGGTAGAGCGGGTCGTCCACCAATCGGAAGGTTTAAGTGTCCTTGGGCAAGACACTGAACCCCAAATTGCTCCCGAGGTGTGCCTTCAGTATGTGAATGATTAGTTACATCGGTGTGTAAATGGGGTGAATGTGATATGTAGTCACAAAGACTAGATAGGCGCTATATAAGTACAGTACCATTTAAACAAGTGTTTCACTTACTGATAATTGTACACACAACATCAGGCTCAAAGTTGCATAATACAAACACTTCTATGTGTTCTTCACGTTACTCCATTGATAGTGGGATCCTTGACTTTGTTCACAAGTCACTTTTTAACTTTTGTAGCAGGTTAAAGGTTTAAATGCATTAACTCACTTGCGGCTATCAGCGTTCATATTAAATAACAGTGTTTAACTCAGTAAATTCATTTTAAAATGGGACACCTCTCCTTTACAAGGATAAATTAATTTATCCTTGTAAACGAGTGGTCCCCCGGTCACTGTGCTGAGTTCTTCAATTCAATTCAATTTTATTCATATAGCGCCAATTCATAACAGAAGTTCTCATTGCACTTTTCCTATAGAGCAGGTCTAGACCGTACTCTTTATAATATTAATTACAGAAACCCAACAAATCCCAAGTTCTTGTCTCAGAGTCTCTGAGTTCTCTGCCCCCTAGTGGTTGATTTGAATGAAACTTTCAGGGTTTATTTCAGGTACTTATGTGGACATATCCTGTACGTTTTGTGGTGATTGGCACAATGGTTGTTGACTTTGGTCTATTTATGTGCTGAGCCACGCCCCTTTTGAAGTTCATTGGTCAATATCTTGAAAACTAAATAAGATATCAACAAGCTTCATACAACTGTTGATAACCTTCATCCAATGATGATCCACCGAAAATTTGGTAGCAATTGAACCTATGGTCTAGGAGATGTCAAAAATATGTTGTTTTTTAAAAATTCAAAATGGTGGGAAATCTAGCTAGGCAGACTTTAGTAGTCCAAGAGGCTTAATTGTAGAGCACATTGAGCTGGACTTATGAGAGAAATTTAAAGTCATTTGGACTTACGGTGTGAGGGGCATGGCCTGTTCAATATTGCATTTTTGGGCCTTAATATCAGTGCCACCATTTGGCTGATTGGGCTCATATTTCTGTGGAAGCACATGCACATCATTTCCAGTTATTGTTAAGTTATAAGTTTCGTATTTCTAGCTCATTCCAGCTCATGGCAATTTGAGCTGTGGCATAAGACAAATAATAATGACAATAACTAGACCTGCAAGCAGGTATTAATGGGGTCCAAGCCTCCGGTGCAAGTCCCAAAATGCAGCCCACTGAGGCTGTGCAAATCGGACCTGCAGTCCCACGAGCATGATGCAAGTCACAGGTGGAGATCAGCACAAAATAATTTTAGCATATTTCATGATTTTGAAACAAAAGTGCCACCTAGTGACTGACTGGTGCCAAATTTTGCACAAGGCCTCGGTGTGGCAAGGGAAACTACTGGCCCAACTTGTCGTAGTGTACGATTCTCAAACCCACAGATGCAGAACACAAATGAAGAAGTTTTAAAGATAAAGTCACTCTTTATTTGAATGTATGTAGTTTCAGTGGGAAGGGGTGCAGTTTTCCTGAGTGGTGCCTTCGGTGGCGTTCTTGGTGGCTCAGGGGAAGCAACAATAGTTCACGAGTGGAGACTGAAGCAGCGGTTACTAGCCTGGCTCAGGTTGAGTACAGTGTGGATCTGGACAGGCAGACAGGTCCGTAGCACCGAGCAGGCGGTGGCGCAGTGTTGGCCTGGGCTGGCAGCGGATCCGCGGTGTGGAGTTAGCGGTGATGTGTGGATCCGGACAGACAGCGTCCCCGATAATCCTGAGGCAAAGTAGAACAGGATCAACAAACGAGGTAACAAACAATGCTCGCAAAAGTACTTAACTTTTTTAAGTAAGGTGCCTTGATGTAGTAGTCGTACAAGTGCACGGAGACGATCTGGCGCTGGTGGTGTGGGAGAGCCTGGTATTTAAGCTGTGGAGACTGATGGTAGATTGAGGACAGGTGTGCCGGTGATCAGCAGTAGACCAGAAGACATACACACACACATACATCTAGAGACGAGCCGAGGACATACAAGAAACACAAGGGAAGGAGAGTACAAAAGAGAACACAGGGATGGGAAGGATAGGGTGGCTGACTACCACACAACTTTGGTAATTGGACCGCGCTACGTGGAGATATGACATCACTTCTTGTTTTGACTGCAACCCACATGAAGTATTTGCTTTATAACTTGTGCGTTTTTTGTATATTATCAAAATTCTTTTAATAACTTTTGATCATGAGCGTCCATAGATTCTGTCTGCACAGTTTTGTGCAGATCGGACTCACGGCCTAGGAGAAGTTCTAAAAAGTATGTTTGCATATTTCATGATTTTGCAATAAAAGCACCAGCTAGTGGCCGATTGGCACCAAATTAACACAGAGCCTCAGTAGGGCATAAGAAACTACTGAGCCAAGTTTCATGTTAATTGGACAGACCTATGTGGAGATATAGATATTATAAGTTATATAAGTTTTCATATTTTGAAAAATATAGAGTGACAGGCTTCTTAATTGACCATAGGTTGCAGTGAGGCAAACTTTTGTCACACATCACTGGATGTGCTGAAAAAATTTCAGCTCTGTAAGACATACAGGTGATTTTTTGAAGTTTGGTATGTGAATGTGTATTTGTTGTAATAAGCCATCATTACCAAATCATTACCAAATTTTATGCATCAACTGAGTTATGACCCTAGATCGTGCATACGTAATCTATGCAGCCCATTACTCAAGATAAAGTTTTTGCATTTGTGGCACCCTCTAGTGGCAGAATATCCCAGGACTGTTCAGCGAAACTCGGACCTAACATCCAAACACACGCACCGAGTTTCGTTACAAAAGCTTAAGCCAATTTTCATTTATTGAGTGTTTATGTAAAACTTAAAGAGACAGGTCTAAAAATGTATTATTTCAAAAGGGATTGATGTATCGAAATTTCCTTGATAGCAAAGTCTGTAGATGATTCTGCCAAAGTTTCTGACGAGTTGTCGAAAATAGTATTTCAAGAAAATTGAGAAAAAGTCTTAAATTTTAAATTTTTAGAGCAGAAGACCATTGGAACTAAATTGCAGATGAACTGAGAGATTTAAATGATTTAGAATAATGATGATGTGGAATAATTTTGACTCTAAGCCAAGCTGTTTGTGAGATAATTGTGAAAACGTAAACTTGATTGAAAGAAGGTTAGCTCCATGGTATAACCAACAAACCTGCAAATTAAAGCAAACATTACGAAAACTTGAAAGAAAATGGCATTCCAACAACCTGGAAGAATCTAATTTAGTCTGGCAAGATAGTCTTAAAACATATATGAAAGCCCTCAGTAATCTCAGAGCAGCCTACTACTCATCATTAATAGAGGAAAATAAAAACAACCCCAGGTTTCTTTTCAGCACTGTAGCCAGGCTGACGGAGAGTCACAGCTCGTAATATTGAGGCATGGTTGAAGTTTAGTTAACTGGTTAATTTCATCTGGCTTGATCGATAGATATAATTGGGTATCATCTGCATAGCAATGAAGGTTTATGGAGTGTTTCCTAATAATATTGCCTAGAGGAAGCATATATAAGGTGAATAGAATCGGTCCAAGCACAGAACCTTGTGGAACTCCGTGACTAACTTTGGCGTGCACGGAGGACTCACCGTTAACAAACTGAGATCGATCTGATAGATAGGATTTAAACCAGCTTAGTGCGGCTCCTTTAATGCCAATTACATGTTCCAGTCTCTGTAATAGGATGTGATGGCCAATGGTGTCGAACGCAGCACTAAGATCTAACAAGACAAGTACAGAGACAAGTCCATTGTCTGATGCAATTAAAAGGTAATTTGTAATTTTCACAAGTGCTGTCTATGTGCTATGATGCACTCTAAATCCTGACTGAAAATCCTCAAATAAACTATTGTTATTTAGAATGTCACACAACTGATTGGCGACTGCTTTCTCAAGGATCTTAGAAAGAAAGGGAAGGTTAGATAGGTTAGGTCTATAGTTGGCTAAAACCCCTGGATCAAGAGTGGGCTTTTTAAGAAGCGGTTTAATTACAGCTACTTTAAAGGATTGTGGTACATAGCCTGTTAATAAAGACATATTGATCATGTCCAGTAAAGAAGTGCTAATTAAGGGTTAAACGTCTTTAAGCAGCCTAGTTGGAATGGGGTCTAAGAGACAGGTTGATGGCTTAGATGAATTCATCGTTGAAGTCAGCTGAAGAAGGTTGACAGGAGCAAAGTAGCCAAAACACACATCAGGCTCTACAGCTGTTTCCAAGGTTCCTGTGTTTGAAGACAAGTCGGCACCGGTTAAAGGCAGGACTTAATGAATTTTTTCTCTAATAGTTCAAATTTTATCATTAAAGAAGCTCATGAAGTCGTTACTACTGAGAGCTATAGGAATACATGGTTCAATAGAGCTATGATTCTCTGTCAGCCTGGCTACAGTGCTGAAAAGAAACATGGGGTTGTTTTTTTTCCTCTAATAATGATGAGTAGTAAGCTGCACTGGCATTACGGAGGGCCTTCCTATATGTTTTAAGACTATCTTGCCAGACTAAACGGGATTCTTCCAGGTTGTTGGAACGCCATTTCCTTTCAAGTTTTCGTAATGTTTGCTTTAATTTGCGGGTTTGGGGGTTTTACCATGGAGCTAACCTACTTTGTTTTATTATCTTCTTTTTTAGAGGGTGATAGAATCGAGTGTTGTTCGCAGTGAGCCTGCAGCACTATGAACTAGATGGTCAATTTGGGAGGGGCTGCGATTTCCATAGGAGTCCTCTGTTATATTGAGACATAGCATTGAATTAAATGCAGATTGGATTGCTTCCTTGAATCTAGCCACAGCAATATCAGATAGACATCTAGAGTAAGAATTTTTGCCTAATGGCGTGTAGTACAGCAATAGCAGTTCAAAAGTTACTAAATAATGGTCCAATAAAGAAGGATTCTGTGGAAAGGCTGTTGAATTGAATGTTCAATTTCAATGCCATATACCAGAACAAGGTCGAGGGTATGGTTAAAACAGTGTGAATCTAATAATGAGATAAATGCTGTACTAAGGCAATCATTATCAACGTCCACATGAATATTGAAATCACCTACAATAATTACTTAATCTGTTTTAAGGACTAAATTTGATAAAAACTAAAAATTCAGAATAAGGACCAGGAGCGCAGTACACTTTAACAAATAGAATTGGCTGTCGTGTTTTTTTGGGTGTGAAAGACTAAGAACAAGGCTTTCGAATGAGTTATAATTTACTTTAGATGGCTGCAACTCCACCTCCTCGGCTGGTGCCTCAAGGAATGTGAGTATTATTATGACTGGGCAGAGTGGATTCTTTTAGGCTAACATATTCTTCATGACCCAGCCAGGTTTCAGTAAGACAAAATAAGTCAATATGATACTCTGATAACAGAGATCTGATGTTTCAGAGTCCACATTTAATTCTCCTATTTTGTTGTGCTATTTCAGCGTTTTTGTTTAGGTTTTTATTTATAACTCCTCTTCTGTTAACTTTAGATTTTATTAATTTAAGGCGTCGGGGGCAGACACCGTCAATAAGGAGTTTTGGGTGGGTAACTGCTCTGGAAGCGCAGAGAAACGTGTAGTACTGCAACTCTGCCTCCTGGTCTCAACTCTGAGTTGTCATGGTTTTGGTCCACTAATAAACTCGGCCAGATTTCTGGATATGAGAGCTGCTCCATCCAAAGTGGGATGGATGCCATCTCTCCTAATCAGACCAGGTCTTCCCCAAAAAGTCAGCCAATTATCTACAAAGCCCACATCGTTTGCTGGACACCACCTCGACAGCTAGCGGCAGACTGAAGACATGCGACTAAACATGTCATCACTGGTCAGGTTTGGCAGGGGCCCAGAGAAAACTACAGAGTCTGACATTGTCTTTGCATATGTACACACCAACTCAACATTAACTTTATCAAGCTTTATCAAGGCAGATCTAATCCATTTCTGGGAAGTGTCAAGGACTGATGAAATAAGGGAATTAAATTAAATTATATATATATATATATATATATATATATATATAAAATTATAAGGGTGTAACTCTATCACCAGCGACTTTTAAACTGCTAATGAAGAACTTCAAGAGGAGGGTTTGACATGCGAAGGGTCACATATTTTTCTATGCAGCTGTCTGACCAACCAGCTGGAATCATAGGTGCTATAAAACTCCTTTTTTGTAGAACAGTGCTTTGTAGATAAGGTTTGTCATTAAAACTATTCTATTAACACTGTGTGTGTGTGTGTGTTTGTTATGCCAGGTGTATGCTGCATTGTCCCAGGTCCCTAACATGCGTGTCTATGCCAGACAGGAGATCCCTGATCGTTTCCATTTCAAAGGAGGGAAGTTTGTCTCCCCCCTGACGCTAGTGGCTGAGCCAGGCTGGTTTATCGCTGAGGTAACAGATAATATTTCCCTTGTATTAACACATTCACTAGGACAAACTGTATTTCTCTTCACCTGCTGATTTTCTTACTAAGAGTAACTGGATTTGAAGTGAATGCAAAGATATGAGTGGACAGACATATTTGCTCAAGGCACTAACTATAGATTTTCAAACTTTCCATGATTTTGAGCACCTCAGGGACTTTTCATCCATGTTGAGTTAAAAGTTTAAGTTTGTTTCTATGAGTGGGTCCCCATTTTGTTTCTCGTGCACACACATGAGGATGCACATGCACGTGCAAGCAGGTGATGTGATACACAATCACCTGCAATGTCAATTGTTTCACACTATTCCACTGATCTACAGGTGGCGGTAGCAATGTACATGAGCAAGTACACATGGATATACACTGTGCTGGATTTGAAATACTTAATAAAAATTGTCTTTGCAAATGTTTTATGAGGAAGGAAATGCATTTGGCAGCACTCAAGGATACACACAATGTGTTAAGGTAAACATGAATGTAAACATAATTTTTGTTTGTTTACAAGAAAACTCCACAGGGCACCTTTAAGCTTGATAGTTCTTTCTTGACCTTGGAAACAGCAGCTGACCGGTCCATTAGAAGCTATTCTATATGACATGTGGATTGGTATTGTTGCAAACAGATCAATAATCCATAAAACCCTACCACATACTTTGTTCTATCTATTGTTAAAATCTAAATCGTGTGTGTGTGTGTGTGTGTGTGTGTGTGTGCGTGCGTGCGTGCGTGTGTTTTCACTCCAGAACAAGGCAAGACTCCCATACTGGAAAAACAACTCTGGGGAGCCTTCAGCCTGGCAAAATGGCTGGCATGGTTACGACAATGAGTTCCTCGACATGAGAGGCTTTTTTTTGGCGACAGGACCTGGTAACAAACAAATCATATTGTAATAGTACAATCTGGGCATTTTTTCAAACCTGTAATCTATCAAGCAAGCAACCCTGCTTCACAATGGTATTTGTCCTTAAGCAACCACACTCTTGTCCTGTTATCCACTGTGTGTCTAAAGCAGGGTGTACCATGCCAGTGGAAAGATGCTACAGTCAGCTCCTAGTATTCATGACATGACCCAGAACCCAAGTTGGGATGGGTCCTGGGTGTTTTTTGAGACAGACGGAGTGAACTGTGCAGGAGAAATGACATGTATTGCTGCTCTGTCAGTATGGTCGAGTTTGCAGTGAAGTTAAATATTGTACATTATAATGTAAGGATATTCATTTGCGATTTAATTACGTTTACTTCATTTCCCCCAGACTTCAAGCGGAATGTTCAGGCGGCTCCAATTCGATCGGTGGACATTTATAACGTGATGTGCTGGACGTTGGGAGTGGAACCTTTGCCCAATAATGGGTCCTGGTCTCGGGTGGAGTACCTCCTGAATGGCTCTGATTGTCCATCCCAGCCCACAACCCTCTGGACCTGCTGTATGGGTTTGTTTGGAATACTGCTGGCACTATGGGACAAAAACATTTAACAGTTCAATGTCTATGGCATGTGAGGTAGCTAGAAATTATCTGCTAGAAAGAGTTAGAACATTAAACTGTGTGAGGTTAATGCATCTGAAAGGTTGGAAAATGTGACCTTGAAATGGTTAGAGCATTCTTATGGACCAAAAACATGAAGCCTTAAAAGGGCATGGAGAGTTTGCCAGTACCTCATCCCAACTTCCTAAATGGACTGGGGAAAAAAGATAATTCTACATGCCCACAACACCTTAGAAAGGACTTCCTTTCTGGATCCTTTAGAGCCCTAAACTCACTTTTTCTTTTCCTTCTCCAGCTGTCCATGTTTGATCAAAATGTGTTTATGTCTGAGGTGATACATACCTTAAATGTACAGCAAACAGCAAGTTGTTAATTTTGACATTTGCCTGAGCATTTTCAGTTTTGGCTCAGTTCATGTTTTCTTCTGCAAGTTCTCTTGATAACCATTTTATTGTCAGTTATAGTTGATAGAGATACAACATGTCAGATGTGATACATGTATTCAGGGTTTCTGGTGCTTTACAGTTTATTATATATCTGTAATTTGAAAGTTGTCACAGGGAAAATAGGAATTTCCTTGAAAGAACTGCTCAATTTCAATGCTACATATTCATTAATTATTTATCAATTATTGGAAACATTGATCTCCACATATGCATATATAAATTTCACATTTTTTCATGTTCAGCTGACCTGCTGTTCTCTGACCAAGAAACTGTGTAGGTTACACTATCAATTTGTAATGCCTAAAAACAAAAAACCTGGATGTCCAGATCAGAATGAAAATCACAGAAGAGCACTTTTAAATTGATGGACCCTAATCTTTTCAGACGCATTTCTTCCTTTTTTATGCTTGGGCTCTGTTAAAATCTTGTGAATTCAGTCTGTATGGTGGATGATTATAACCAAGATGCTTGTTTTGAGCTGGTTTTTAATTCAGCTATTGATGTCTTTGTGTCAGATCTGTAAGATCCTGTTTGACACACATTTTGTGAAAAGTGCTCCATAAATAAATTTGCTTTGATTTGGAAAACATGATTGTGTGTGTCCATCAGGATTTTATCAATGTGCTCAATAGCTTCTTTGAACAAACTCTTGGGGTTTTTGCAATATTTCAGTCAGAGACACTTACATCAAGGAAATGAGCATTTATAGCAAATGGTTATACAGTTAGATTTGGCAGAAAGGCTCTGCCGTTTGAGGGAGCGCTCAATGAAACTGAGCAGCAACAATGATTCTGCAGAGAGAGCTAATACCCCTTAATATACATACATGACCTTAAATCTTAGTTAAATCAACAATACAAAATACCACAAAAGGAGGAGGTTGGGGTAGTGGAGGGAGCTGTGGCAGCAAACAGCACTGGCATGAGTGTAATCAGGGTTAGGGTTAGGTTAGGGGACTATAAACATGACACGGTTAGTCATGTATTTGCACTGGCACAGGTCTTAATCATGGTGATAGTAGCTCTTTTTTGTTAGGGGAACAGTTCCCAAATCAATTTTAAGCCCAGATAAAAAAAATAATATTAAAGTTAAAAAACATTTTTAAAGAAAATATTTCTTAAACTAAGAAAGAAAAAGTGTTTAAAAAGGTTTTTGAATGAATACTGACCATAATCCAAATTTGAAAAACATAGAATGAAAGGAGAGGGGTTAGGAAAATATTAGAGAAAAAGAAACAAGGATATTTTTATCTAAAAAATGTTATTATTTCAAAAATATATATACAGTGGTGTGAAAAAGTGTTTGCCCCCTTCCTGATTTCTTATTTTTTTGCATGTTTGTCACACTTAAATGTTTCAGATCATCAAACTAATTTAAATATTAGTCAAAGATAACACAAGTAAACCCAAAATGCAATTTTTAAATGAAGGTTGTTATTATTAAGGGAAAACTAAATCCAAACCTAAATGGCCCTGTGTGAAATAATGATTGCCCCCCTCTGTTAAAACATAACTGTGGTTTATCACACCTGAGTTCAATTTCTCTATCCACACCCAGGCCTGATTACTGCCACACCTGTTCTAAATAAAAAAAAAAAAATCACTTAAACAGTACCTGCCTGACAAAGTGAAGTAGACCAAAAGATCTTCAAAAGCTAGAGATCATGCCGAGATCCAAAGAAATTCAGGAACAAATGAGAAAGAAAGTAATTGAGATTTGTCAATCTGGAAAAGGTCATAAAGCCATTTCCAAAGTTTTGGGACTCTAGCGAACCACAATGAGAGCCATTATCCACAAATGGAGGTGAACCCTCCCAGGAGTGGCCAGCCGACCAAAATTACCCGAGAGCGCAGCGACGACTCATCCAAGAGGTCACAAAAGACCCCACAACAACATCTAAAGAACTGTAGGCCTCACTTGCCTGAGTTAAGGTCAGTGTTCATGACTCCACCATAAGAAAGAGACTGGGCAAAAATGGCCTACAAGGCAGAGTTCCAAGACAAAAACCACTGCTGAGCAAAAAGAACATTAAGGCTCGTCTCATTTTTGCCAGAAAGCATCTTGATGATCCCCAAGACTTTTGGGAAAATACTCTGTGGACTGACGAGACAAAAGCTGAACTTTTTGGAAGGTGTGTGTCCCATTACATCTGGCGTAAAAGTAACACCGCATTTCAGAAAAAGAACATCATACCAACAGTAAAATATGGTGGTGGTAGTGTGATGGTCTGGGGCTGTTTTGCTGCTTCAGGACCTGGAAGACTTGCTGTGATAAATGGAACCAATAATTCTGCTGTCTACCAAAATCTCCTGAAGGAGAATGTCCGGCCATCTGTTTGTGACCTCAAGCTGAAGCGAACTTGGGTTCTGCAGCAGGACAAATATCCAAAACACACCAGCAAGTCCACCTCTGAATGGCTGAAGAAGAACAAAATTAAGACTTTGGAGTGGCCTAGTCAAAGTCCTGACCTGAATCCTATTGAGATGCTGTGGCATGACCTAAAAAGGCAGTTCATGCTTGAAAACCCTCCAATGTGGCTGAATTACAACAATTCTGCAAAGATGAGTGGGCCAAAATTCCTCCACAGCGCTGTAAAAGACTCACTGCAAGTTATCGCAAACGCTTGATTGCAGTTGTTGCTGCTAAGGGTGGCCCAACCAGTTATTAGGTTTAGGGGGCAATCACTTTTTCACACAGGGCCATGTAGGTTTGGATTTAGTTTTCCCTTAATAATAACAACAACCTTCAATATAAAAACTGCATTTTGTGTTTACTTGTGTTATCTTTGACTAATATTTAAATTTGTTTGATGATCTGAAATATTTAAGTCTGACAAACATGCATAAAAATAAGAAATCAGGAAGGGGGCAAACACTTTTTCACACCACTGTATTTATATAAGATTAGAAGAGGGTTTTTAAGTCTAATTAACCACAGTAAATGTATCCCAAATATGCTTCCTTGAAGGGTTAGGGTTAGGGGGGAAAAAATCCACTAACCAATTAGGGTTAGGCATAAACCGCTATGCATTAATCTTAGGGTAGGGGAATTTAACCTGACCCCCAGCAAAGTGGGAGACAGGAGGTGCACGGTCCTTCCCCCGGTAGTCCCTACCCCTACCCCCTCTATCAAAGGCGGATTGGTGGTGATATCTGCCATGAAATGTTTGTTGATCCCGTTCAGGGGATTGACGATGCCTTCTGCCGTGGCGCTCCACGGTCCATCCATCATCATGATGAGTTTTGCTAAAATTTTGTTTAAATAACAAAAGTCAAATTTTAAATTAACTGAAAATATATATATTTTTAATCTATTTAAGAAACTAAATAAATATTCTCAAATATAGTGTGCCTACGCGCGACATTTCAACCACTGTTGGTCTTCTTCAGGCTAAGGCACAACTGAAAAAGGAACAATGAAATGGCTTGCAGACTGGCAGAGATGTTGACTCTTCGATGGTCAGAGCAAGAAAGAAAAAGCCACTGCAGTCTATTTATACCCTCCCTTGTAACTTCTTTTGTAACTTCTTTTAACTTTGGTTTGTGTTCTTAACTTGTATTTGTGTTTTACAATTTGTATTTTGTCCACTTGTTTTTAACCCCTTGTATGTCAATAAATATATGTTTTAAATCAGAATTAAACAGATTTTAATATAGTGTATCCCAAAACATGACATTTTTTTTATTGAAATATATTTATGTATTTTAAGTCTATGTATAACATTTTTATTGAATTTTAAGTATGTACTGTTTGTGTTTATTTGTATATTATAATGAATTGGTGATGTAATTTGTCCTGTAAATAATTTATTAATTTAATAAATGAATTAAAGAAAAAAATTGGTGCTTAAATTCTTTAATGTTTAATTAATATATTTAGGGATCACTTGTAGGAATAGGGTGGGGGTGGGATTTGGTAAAGGGATGGTGGTTAGAGTTAGGGAAGGAAGGGGGTTAGGTTAGGGGACTATGGGTAGGGTTAGGGTTAGGATCTGAAGGGATCTGGCCATGATTCTTGTGGTTTATGGATCTTAGGGAGCAAATAAAACAACCTAGCACGGGGAGAGTCGGGACCAGACAAATATGTTTGTTGTTTAGTTGTGATATAACCCTCCTCGTGGAGACGCGCTACTATAGCTCTCACCATTAACTGAGTCTCAGGTTGAAGCGAGCAAGGTAAGGGCATGTAATATTTATCATCATTTAGTTGTCTATATGCCTCCCGTAAATAATTTGCTTTATCTTGAATACAAATTTGACCACCTTTGTCAACCTCCTTAATAATGATAATAATAATAATAATAATAATAATAATAATATCAGGATTAGCTGACAATGAGCTCAGTGCTAGTCTTTCCCTCTACTAATATGTTTTATAACCGGTCTAAATTTAAAATGTCGGAAAGTTCTTAAATCTTCCTTAATTAGATGTTGAATTGGAAGAGATACTGATTTAAGTTTAGGTTCCCACTGTGAAGGTAGTGTAAATG
>CM050861.1:0-15000 GCA_027580175.1 Siniperca scherzeri
CATTGCTGCAACAGGACTATTGTGTTTTATCCTTTGTTGTGTATTTTTTCCATTATGTACATTATGATTTACTACATGTATGTTTTTTCTATTTAAGCACTTATTCATGTTAATATTATTAATATAAGTTCTTGCGTTTCCCTTTGATTAATGAGCACTTACCACCCTGCTGCAGTTCTGTTTGTCTGTTTTTGTTTTTCTGACCCAGCTGCTCTCCTGAATTATACCTGAGATCTTATTTTTATGAATTATCAATGGTGGTGTCTCAAATCTCCCATTACAGGAGATTTAACTGAGCCCCTTTGCCTGTTAAACTATGTGGTCATTTATTACTTTTCTTAGTTATTTTAGTCCCAGACACTGATTAATTTGTTGTTTCCCCAACTTTTTCCTTTTGGGTTTTTAAATCTTTTATAAACCACTTAGTAGCACCTGTTGATTTTATGAACTTAGAATACAAAGAAATACTAGTGCTAGTGCATTATAACTCCCTGCAGGAGTTAACCCTTTCTTCACCTAACCCTAACCCTAACCGTAACCCCTAACCCTAACCTTTCCTCTTCCTCTTCCTAACCCTAACCTAACCCTAACCCCAAGTTTCCGTCTTTTACTTACCCGTTTTCCTTTACCTCCTTACCTTCCCATACTTACCTACCTGGGTGACCATTTTATCCTCCTTACCTTTTAGTTGAGTTTCTTTCTCTTCTCCCCTTCTTTCCGGTCAGGTTCCAGCGAGATCTGTTACCTAGAAGATGTAAAAAATTAAATATAAAAAACACATTTTTTAACACGGGGCCAGCTTGTAGTTTTAAACTTTCAAACTCCGTATTGGTCGTGACCTTAGACAGACATTGCTGCAACAGGACTATTGTGTTTTATCCTTTTGTTGTGTATTTTTTCCATTATGTACATTATGATTTACTACATGTATGTTTTTTTCTATTTAAGCACTTATTCATGTTAATATTATTAATATAAGTTCTTGCGTTTCCCTTTGATTAATGAGCACTTACCACCCTGCTGCAGTTCTGTTTGTCTGTTTTTGTTTTTTTGTTTTTCTGACCCAGCTGCTCTCCTGAATTATACCTGAGATCTTATTTTTTATGAATTATCAATGGTGGTGTCTCAAATCTCCCCATTACAGGAGATTTAACTGAGCCCCTTCGCCTGTTAAACTATGTGGTCATTTATTACTTTTCTTAGTTATTTTAGTCCCAGACACTGATTAATTTGTTGTTTCCCCCAACTTTTTCCTTTTGGGTTTTTTTTTAAATCTTTTATAAACCACTTAGTAGCACCTGTTGATTTTATGAACTTAGAATACAAAGAAATACTAGTGCCAGTGCATTATAACTCCCTGCAGGGAGTTAACCCTTTCTTCACCTAACCCTAACCCCTAACCCCTAACCGTAACCCCCTAACCCTAACCCTAACCCGTCACTTACAAACTCCAGTTACCGACACAGTACAAAATTCACCCTACTTTTCATGTCTCACTGCTCAAACCGTTTTATCCTTCTGTTCCCGTCTCCACAGAGCCTGGCGACATGGCAGATACCCCCTTACCGCTAATCTTAGAGGATGGAACCGCCTACCAGGTCCATGAGATCTTGGACTCCCGACGCCGTGGTGGCGTCCTGGAATATCTGGTGGATTGGGAGGGGTACAGTCCGGAGGAGAGGTCATGGGTTCCCCGACATGACATCCTCGATCCCTCTCTTCTGACAGAATTCCACTCTAACCATCCAGATCGACCAGCCCCCCCGAGGAAGAGGACGGCCGCCACGACGTCGGGGTCCCCGGTCCTCAGGAGCGGACCGTGAGGGGGGGGTACTGTCACAGACACGCCAGGCTCCGCCACACCGCACCTCCTCACCTGAATACTAATCCCCAGCACCTGTTACTCATCACACACCTGTACGTAATCAGCCACTCTACTCCTCCATAAATTCCCACTCCTCACCTCAGTCTGGGTCCGGTCTCGTTCGTATGAAGGACAGAGCTACGCTTGCAACCTTCAATACTCCACGGACTCACTTACGACGTTACGTCAAGACTACCGCCACTCTGAACCCCGACCCCCGAATCCCGACTCCCGACTCCAGAAATCTCCGGTCTCCTGAGTGTGTCGCTCCAGCCCCGGCTCCCGTGTGTCTCCAGTCTCCTGTGTGTGTCGCTCCAGTTCCCGAACTCTTCTGCCATCCGCAAAATAAGGGACGGTATCATTACCACTCTCATCCATTCCATATTACCTCTGTGTATAAATAAACTCTCTCAGTCTCCTCACCGTTGTCTCCGGTTGTTCTGTCCGTAACAGAAGACCGGACCCCACAACAGGATTGCAGCATGAGTGCCACGGATCCATTTCAGGAGTTGGTGGATATCCTGCGCCGTGGCCTCATCGCTTCACCATCATCCACATCCACCTCCGCTACTTCCGCTTCCGTTCCGGTCACTCCAGCAGTTCCGCCCTGTACCAGTCCCATGGCCAAACCAGCGCCCTTCTCTGGCTCGGCGGAGGACTGCAATGGATTCATTCTACAATGTTCCCTGGTCCTGGAGATGCAATCTTCCTTGTACCCCACTGAGCGCTCCAAAGTAGCTTTTGTTATCTCCCAGCTACAGGGGAGAGCGTTGCAGTGGGCCGAGTCCATCTGGTCTCAAAACGGACCTGTAACCCAATCCCTGACGAGTTTCCTGGAGCACTTCCGCGAGGTGTTCGGAAGACCAGCTGGAGACTCCTCAGCCGGAGAAAAATTATATCAACTCAAGCAAGGTCAGCGGTCGATCCAGGACTACGCCCTAGAATTCCGAACCCTCGCGGCAGCCAGCAGATGGAACGAGCAGTCCCTCATCACCACCTTCCGTCAGGGATTGGAACCCCGGGTAAGATTGCATCTCGCTGCATACGAGGATACCATCGGCCTCGAACGGTTTATACAGTTAGCCATTCGGGTGGCCACTCATATGCAGACGTGTTTATTGGAACACCAGGACCAGCCACCACTCACACGCAACCTCCGTCAGCCAGAGAGACGCCGCTCTCCAGAACCGGAACCCATGCATTTTGACTCCTACCGACTAACCCCGGCGGAGCGGCAGAGACGGTTGACCCAAGGACTGTGCTTGTACTGTGGGGCCTCTGGACATAATAGGGCCACCTGTCCAGTGAGACCACCACGTCCAATGGTGAGTGCAATACTTCCTAGTCTCCCATGTAGTAAACCCCTGTCTACCGAAATAATCCTGGTGACCCCTAACCTATCTATTCCAGTACAAGCCCTCATCGACTCCGGGTCAGCCGGCAATTTCATCTCCGGCTCCCTCTGCCGCCAACTCTGCATCAAGACTTCCGTCACACCCACCAGTTACCAGATTCGTGCCATAACCGGGAAATCAATCAACCGCCGCGGCATTCAGAGGGCTACAGGCCCTGTAACCATCCGGGTAGGTCTACTGCATGAGGAACAACAGCACTTAATGGTTCTGGAGGGCTCAACTGCGGAGGTAATCTTAGGGCGACCTTGGTTGGAACAACATGACCCCATCATTTCCTGGGCTACAGGTGAAGTGCTGAAATGGGGTAAGTCCTGTTTCCCTGGCTGTTTCCCTCATCGACCCATACCATCCTCGTCCCGCCTTCAGAGGCTTCCCGTGTGCACAACCTCCATCGAAAGTCCCAGAGAGAAGCAGTCAGTGGAAATCCCGCCTTGCTACGCCGCCTACCAAGACGTCTTCTGCCCTAAGAGAGCCTCTCAGTTACCCCCGCATCGGCCATGGGACTGCGCTATAGACCTCATCCCGGGTGAACCAGTGCCCCATGGAAGAATCTATCCATTATCCATTCCAGAACAGAAAGCCATGGGGGAGTACATTGAGGAGGCCCTTGCCCAGGGATACATCAGACCATCTACTTCTCCAGCAGCCTCAAGCTTCTTCTTCGTGGCCAAGAAGAACGGAGGCCCTGTGTGGATTACAGAGCACTCAACCTGATTACAGTCAAGTTCCGGTATTCACTTCCCCTTGTCCCTGCTGCGCTGGAACAACTTCGCGGTGCCACTGTCTACACCAAGTTGGACCTCCGCAGCGCATACAATCTGATCCGGATACGTGAGGGGGACGAATGGAAAACGGCCTTCGTAACACCCACTGGCCATGACGAATACCTTGTGATGCCCTACGGTCTGGCCAATGCCCCCTCCGTCTTCCAGGACTTCATTCATGAGGTGCTCCGGGAGTTCCTTCATCAATTCGTGATAGTATACATCAATGACATCCTGATTTACTCCCAGAACATGGAAGACCATCGCCTACATGTTGCGGAGGTCCTAGAACGCCTGAGAAGCCATCACCTCTTCCTCAAGGCTGAGAAATGCGAATTCCATCAATCCTCTGTGCAGTTCCTTGGTTATGTCATCAGTGGCAGTGGCATCCAGATGGACGAGGGAAAGTGGAGGCCATCCGAACTGGCCCACTCCAACCACAATAAAGGAGCTGCAACGATTCCTGGGGTTTGCGAACTTTTTCCGCCGCTTCATACACAACTACAGCATGATAGTCCATCCATTAACCAGCCTCCTTCACAATAAGCCCAAGTCTCTGTCCTGGCCCCCAGCTGCTCAAGAAGCATTCGACCTCCTCAAAAGGACCTTCACCAGTGCACCGCTCCTAACCCATCCTGATCCCGAGAGACCGTTTACAGTCGAGGTGGACGCCTCCACTACTGGGGTAGGAGCGGTGCTATCACAACCTCAGGGAAACCCAGCCAAACTCCACCCATGTGCTTTCTTCTCCCGGAAACTCAGCCCGGCGGAGATAAACTACGACATCGGTGACCGAGAACTGCTGGCAGTGAAGTTAGCGTTAGAGGAATGGAGGCATTGGTTGGAGGGCGCCCAGCACCCCTTTACCGTGTTGACAGACCATAAGAATCTAGAGTATCTCAAGAGAGCCAAACGTCTCAACCCGCGCCAGGCAAGCTTGGCCTCGTTTTTTTACCAGGTTTCACTTCAACATCTCATATCGTCCCTGTTCCAAGAACTTAAAAGCAGATGCATTATCCCTCCTACACGCTCCTGAAATCACCACGGAGGAGCCAGAACCCATTCTACCACAGCACGTGTTCGTTAACCCGATCCAATGGTCAGAAAACTCAGTTCCCTCCTCCAATGTCTCCACCAACACTCCGCCGGGCTGTCCCCCCGGTCTGCAATATGTTCCAAGAACCCAGCGTAACCAACTCATCCACACTTCTCACACCTCACTGGGCACTGGTCACCCAGGGGCCAATGAAACCCTCTCGCTGCTACGAGAACGCTTCTGGTGGCCAAGTATGGCAAGGGATGTGAGAAGGTACGTACAGGGTTGTACAGAATGTGCCATGTCTAAGTCTCCGCGTCATCTCCTCACAGGCAAACTATGTCCCCTGCCGACGCCCAATAGACCCTGGTCACACCTAGGAGTGGACTTCATCACAGATCTCCCTCCATCAGACAACAACACCTGTATCCTAGTGGTCGTGGACCGGTTCTCGAAGTCTTGCCGTCTCATCCCACTCCGGGGACTACCCACGGCCATGGAAACTGCAGAATGTCTCTTTAACCATGTCTTTCGGTACTATGGAATACCGGAGGACATAGTTTCCGATCGAGGTCCACAATTCATCTCCCGGTTCTGGAAAGCCTTCTTTTCACTCCTGGGTGTGACCGTCAGCCTCTCCTCTGGTTACCATCCCCAAAGCAACGGTCAGACGGAGAGGAAGATTCAGGACATTGGGCGTTTTTTACGTACCTTCTGCCATGGCCATCAGGACTCTTGGAACCAGTTCCTGGGCTGGGCCGAGTACGCCCAGAACTCGCTACGTCAACCATCTACTGGACTCACTCCCTTCCAGTGCGTGCTCGGTTACCAGCCCCCTCTCTTCCCATGGTCTGGGGAGCCCTCGGAGGTTCCTTCCGTGGACTACTGGTTCCGAGAGAGCGAGAGGGTCTGGGACGCAGCTCATTGTCAACTCAGGAGAGCACTCTGCAGGCACAGGCTGACGGCCGACCGTAGGAGATCCACCACTCCTAGGTACCTACCCGGCCAGAAGGTCTGGTTATCCACCCGCGACATCAGGATGCGCCTGCCCTGCAGAAAGTTAAGTCCCAGATTCATTGGTCCCTTTACCATAATCGAACAAATCAATCCTGTCACTTACAAACTCCAGTTACCGACACAGTACAAAATTCACCCTACTTTTCATGTCTCACTGCTCAAATCGTTTTATCCTTCTGTTCCCGTCTCCACAGAGCCTGGCGACACGGCAGATACCCCCTTACCGCTAATCTTAGAGGATGGAACCGCCTACCAGGTCCATGAGATCTTGGACTCCCGACGCCGTGGTGGCGTCCTGGAATATCTGGTGGATTGGGAGGGGTACGGTCCGGAGGAGAGGTCATGGGTTCCCCGACATGACATCCTCGATCCCTCTCTTCTGACAGAATTCCACTCTAACCATCCAGATCGACCAGCCCCGAGGAAGAGGCGGCCGCCACGGCGTCGGGGTCCCCGGTCCTCAGGAGCGGACCGTGAGGGGGGGGGTACTGTCACAGACACGCCAGGCTCCGCCACACCGCACCTCCTCACCTGAATACTAATCCCCAGCACCTGTTACTCATCACACACCTGTACGTAATCAGCCACTCTACTCCTCCATAAATTCCCACTCCTCACCTCAGTCTGGGTCCGGTCTCGTTCGTATGAAGGACAGAGCTACGCTTGCAACCTTCAATACTCCACGGACTCACTTACGACGTTACGTCAAGACTACCGCCACTCTGAACCCCGACCCCCGAATCCCGACTCCAGAAATCTCCGGTCTCCTGAGTGTGTCGCTCCAGCCCCGGCACCCGTGTGTCTCCAGTCTCCTGTGTGTGTCGCTCCAGTTCCCGAACTCTTCTGCCATCTGCGAAATAAGGGACGGTATCATTACCACTCTCATCCATTCCATATTACCTCTGTGTATAAATAAACTCTCTCAGTCTCCTCACCGTTGTCTCCGGTTGTTCTGTCCGTAACGATAGATAGATAGATAGATAGATAGATAGATATCTTTCATGTGATCTATATATTACCATAGTATCTGGAGAATTTTTTTATTGTAATTTTGATGGACTTGCATTGAAGCTCACACTGGTATGCACCTTGCTGTGTGTGCTCAAAGTAAGAAATTCTGTTTTCTTTATTTAAATTTGTTTACATTTATTTAGTTCCTTGACATGTGCCCCTACAGTTTTTGCCTGTAGGTCTACTGCCCAGCAGCCAGCTCGGATCAGATTTGATCAGCCTATGTCGGGTCAGGTCCGGAACTGATTTAGAGATAATTGGGCACTAGCAGAAAAATGTCTTCCCATTTTGCAAATTTGTTGAAACACTTTGAATTACATTTCTTAGTTTTATCGCTGCCTATAGGCATATAGTATGGAAAATTGTATGTTAAGGTGTGGCTGATGTTGATTTTTTTTTAAGTACCACCCACCATGACAGATTGTCATAGAGTATTTAGCACACACATCAATTTCTGTACAATATGAAAATCTATTAGCAGACTCATTAATTACAGCAAACATTAAGGCAAGGCAAGTTTATTTGTATAGCACATTTCAATAAGGCAATTCAAAGTGCTTTACTTAAAACATATAAGCAATATAAAAAGACATTTAAATACACTTAGAGTTAAATAGAAAACAAAAACAAGATAAAACAGGAGAGTAAAAGTTACAGTGCAGTGTAATAAATGAATCATTATTTGATTTAATAAAAGGCAGCGGCTAACAGAAAAATCTTCAGCCTTGATTAAAAAGAACAGAGTTGCAGCAGACCTGCAGTTTTCTGGGAGTTTGTTCCAGATATATGGTGTGTAAAAACTGAATGCTGCTTCTCCATGTTTAGTTTTGACTCTGGGGACAGAAAGCATACCTGTCCCAGACCACCTGAGAGGTCTGGATGGTTCAAAATGTAGCAGATGATCAGAAATGTACTTCGTCTCTAAACCATTCAGTGCTTTATAAACCAACAGTAGTATTTTGAAATCAATTCTTTGACAGACAGGAAGCCACTGTAAAGACCTCAGAACTGGAGTGAAGTGATCCACTTTCTTGGTCTTAGTGAGTGAGCAGCAGTCTTCTGAATCAGCTGCAGCTGCCTGATCTTTCTTTTTATTTTTTTTTGTTAGGGAGACCTGTAAAGACACCGTTACATTAGTTGAGTCGGCTGAAGATAAATGCATGGACAAATTTTTCCAAATCCTGCTGAGACATAAGTTCTTTAACTCTGGATATATTCTTCAGGTGGTAGTAGGCTGACTTTGTAATTGTCTTAATGTGGCTGTTGAAATTCAGGTCTGAGTCCATGACTACACCAAGATTTCTGGCTTGGTTTGTGGTTTTTAACGTTACTGATTGAAAATGAGCACTGACTTTTAATCGTTCCTCCTTGGCTCCAAAAACAATTACTTCAGTTTTATCTTTGTTTAACTGAAAAAAATTCTGGCACATCCAATCGTTGATTTGTTCTATGCACTTACTCAGCACTTGTATTGGACCATAGTCCCCTGGTGACATTGTTATGTAAATGTGTGTGTCATCTGCATAATTATGTTACATGTTTTTTGTTTTCCATAATCTGAGCCAGTGGTAGCATGTAGATGTTAACCAGAAGAGGCCCCAGAATGGAGCCTTGGGGAATTTGCGTCAGCTCAGATGTGTATGATATATGTGTATCAGATATACACAAAGTAGTCCCTGTCCTTTTTTAAGTAGGGTTCAAACCAGTTTAATGCTGTGCCAGAAACTCTCACCCAGTTTTCCAGTTGGTCTAGTAATATGTTGTGGTCGACCGTGTCTAAGATCCATTATTACCAAAACTGAAATTCTGCCACTGTCTGTGTTTAAGTGGATGTCACTGAAGACTTTGTGGGACTCATCTTTGAAGACCCCAATCCTCCTAAAGTTCAGCCTCGCTACGATCTGGACCTAGATGCCCGCTACGCAAAGACTTTTGCAGGTGATGTTAGATATTTAAGGGAAAGGTACGGAGGCACTGACTGTCTGTCTGAGTTTCTGAATTTTGTCAGTGAAAGAGGCAAAGTCATTGCAGGCCCTGTTTGATAGAAGTTCAGAGAATACTGACTCAGGAGGGCTTGTCGACAGTAGCAAACAAGGCACATGCATTATTATTTTTGGCGATGATGTCAGAAGGACCACCTCTCATTTCTCAGTTCTAAATTATAAATGCGAAGTCTCTCTTTATAGATGTCATAATGAAACTGAAGATTTGTTTTTCACCACCTGCGTTCAGCTTTACGATATTGTTTTTTCTATTCTTACCAGCGTGACATTTCTCATTTCTTCATGGAGATCCTACCAGAGATAGCCTTGGTAGGTTTGAACATTTGTGTGCACAGAGGTAACACTTTCAAAGAAAAACAGGAATGATCAGAGAGAGCAACCTCAGTCACCACAACTTTAGAAATATTCACACTCTTGGAGATGATTAAGTCCAGAGTGTGCCCCATGGTTTTGTGTGGGCTCCATCACATGCTGAGTCAGTCCATGGTTATCAAGAACACAACACAGTTCTTTAGTCCCTCTGTCCAGGAGGTTGTCAACATGGAAGTTAAAATCACCTACAATGACTACAGCAGTTCACTAAAGTAATCAAAAAGGTTTGCACAGTATTAAGGTGGCCTGTAGATATTTAGAAATATAGCTCGAGAACAGGAATTCAACTGAAGAGACACATATTCATAAGAAGTGAAATTTCCACAAGATTTTTTTTTTTTTGCATTGGACGAAATCATTAAACAAAATGGCAACTCCACCTCCTCTCTTATGCACTCTAGCTTCGCTCATAAAACTGAATTTGGGAGGAGTAGACTCAAGAAGAACAGCTGCACTATTAACTTGGTCTAACCAAGTTTCAGTTAAAAAAATTAATAAAATCATTGATTCAAAATGTTTTTCCTACCAAAGACCTGATGTTTAATAACGCTAACTTCAGTGTGTTAAAAGAATTATCTGCCAAAAAAAAAATTGCGACAGGCTGTGGCTGACAGGGAATGAATGCTAAATTGGATTAATTTGCAGAATCAGTTGAATATTCCTGTTTCTTAGCATATTCTCCATTCTTTTCATTATTTTCACAGCACTTCACTTTTTCCACATTTTGTTATGTTACAGCCTTATTCCAAAATGTATTAAATTCATTATTTTCCTCAAAATTCTACAAATACCCCATAATGACAACGTGAAAGAAGTGTGTTTGAAATCTTTGCAAATTTATTAAAAATAAACGGGGGAAAAAATCACATGTACATAAGTATTCACAGCCTTTGCCATGACACTCAAAATTGAGCTCAGGTGCATCCTGTTTCCACTGATTGTTAGGGACAGAAGGGCAGGAGACACTGAGGTGGAGACAAAGATGGCTTTATTTACAATGGTATGACAAGCAGTGAATTGAGTAGTGGATGATGGTTACTGATACCGTCCTCGTTTAGCTGTGGTTGAAGATCAGAAGCAGGAAACACACGCTGGAGACTGGAGAACATGGAACTGGAGACAGAAACACGGGAGAGGAGACACATATGGGAAAGGGGCTGGAGTCCGAAGCGTTGTCTGGTTTGGCAGGGAGTATTGTCCTTGTAGAAACGAGACCGGACACTGACTGAGGTGAGTAGGGTGTTTATATACTGGAGTTGAGGCGATGCAGATGAGGATCAGGTGTGTGATTGGAAACAAGTGGTGAGGGAGTGCGCTGTGGTTGTGAGGTTGTGGAGCCTGGCGTGTCCGTGACACTGATCATACTTGAGATGTTTCTACAACTTTATTGGAGTCCCCCTGTGGTAAATTCAGTTGATTGGACATAATTTGGAAAGGCACACACCTGTCTATATAAGGTCCCACAGTTAACAGTGCATGTCAGAGCACAAACCAACCCATGAAGTCCAAGGAATTGTCTGTAGACCTCCGAGACAGGATTGTATCGTGGCACAAATCTGGGGAAGGGCACAGAAAAATGTCTGCAGCATTGAAGGTCCCAATGAGTACAGTGGCCTCCATCATCCATAAATGGAAGAAGTTTGGAACCACCAGGACACTTCCTAGACCTGGCCACCCAGCCAAACTGAGTGATTGGGGGAGAAGGGCCTTAGTCAGAGAGGTGACCAAGAACCTGATGGTCACTCTGACAGAGCTCCAGCGTTTCTCTGTGGAAAGAGGAGAACCTTCCAGAAGAACAACCATCTCTGCAGCACTCCACCAATCAGGCCTGTATGGTAGAGTGGCCAGACGGTAGCCACTCCTCAGTAAAAGGCACAAGGGGATGTTGTAGGGATGTTTTTCAGCAGCAGGAACTGGGAGACTAGTCAGGATCGAGGGAAAGGTGAATGCAGCAATGTACAGAGACATCCTTAATGAAAACCTGCTCCAGAGCACTCTGGACCTCAGACTGGGGCAAAGGTTCATCTTCCAACAGGACAATGACCCAAAGCTCACAGCCAAGATAACAAAGGAGTGGCTACGGGACAACTCTATCCTTGAGTGGCCCAGCCAGAGCCCAGACCTGAACCTGATTGAACATCTCTGGAGAGATCTGAAAATGGCTGTGCACCGATGCTCCCCATCCAACCTGGGGGTTAGGGGAGAAAGAATGGAAGTGGGTAAGTTTGGTTCCAGCAGTGACAAGCTCTTTCATCTGGTCAGTGAACTCCAAAGGGGGAGGAGGGAGAAAGGGTGACCTGGCTGGAGTCAGAAATACTTTATTGATCCCCGAGGGGAAACTCTTTGTTACTCTTCCTTTCGGCTCTGATGATTAAAGCTCTCTTCAGGCGGGGGCGGGGGTAGCTCTCCTTCAAGGTTTCTGCCGCCCTGTGTTGTCTTCCACCTGTTTCGATTCCTCTTGACTTTTGTCCTTGGCAGAGGGAACAGATGGGTGACTCAGGAAATAAAATAACTTAGAGAGTTAAAGTCCATCTGCCTAAACAAGATGTCTGCGGTCCCAGAAAAAGTTGAAATTGTCAAAGTGCACTGAATGGATGGTGCATGCAGTTGAGAGCCATGTGTTCAGTGCCAACAATCTGCTGAATCTCTCAACTCCTCTTCTGACTGGTTGTAGAGGGCCATTGATAAACATTGAGAAAACTTGTTCTGCAGTTGCACATTTGGTTGTTGGGGAGGTTTGTTGCTAACTCTCCCTTTCACAGCTGTCCACGGCTGTGTCCTACAAAGAACAGAGGTTGAAGAGGCACTCTGCCTGGATGATAATGCAGGCCAGCCAGTCGCATCACAAATCTCAGGGCACTGGGCTCTGCCTATTACTCGTCCACTCATTTCGCAGGAAAATGATTCACCCTTAGGCTTTACACTAAGAGAGTTCCAGGGAGGACTACCACTTTTAGATTTATTACCTGGTACACAGCCCTCCTGTTTCATGGTCTTGTTGGTACTAATTAGCAGTGTGTTATCATGCTCTTGCTCATGCTCTACAGGCTTGTGCTGTTGATAGGCTGCACTCACATAGTACTGACGAGGTCATAAAAGTGCTGAAGAGATGGTAATAGATTACTTTCTCAATAAATTACAGTCTCAATGATTTACAAGTATCCAGGAGCCACTACTCATAATTTCGAGCAGGAAAAAAAATGTTGGGATTCACCATGTTTTAAGGAGGGGCACCCACTTGTGTAGGTGCGATCAATTAATTATGGCTATCAGATTTATCAAAGATAATCATAAATAACTTCAATGAATAATAGTCCTCAGGGGGCACCACTGCTCTTAAAGAAGAGAAATGATAGCCAATTAATTGATTTAGTCTCGTAAAATACACTAAACTATCAATTTGGAACTCCGATTAATAATTAAATTAATAACTATAACCATAATTACCATTAATAGCTAGTAGGTTGAAGGATTTGGAGTTCAGCATAGCAGAAGTTGGCAAATGACTCACTCTTGTGCAACATTAAAGAAGCCAGCATAATTATACACAAGCATTTATTGAAAAGATAAACAAAGGAAAAACACACAATGTGAATTCTAACTCTAAATACTAAACTACAGAACAAAGGGTGTGTGTGTGTGTGTGTCTGTGTGTGTGTGTGAGCCAAAAGGAATGTATGTATGTTTCTTTGTTCTGCCTTTCTATGTCTCGCATGCACGAGCATGAACCAGCGTGATCAGAAACAAAGAAACATATGAAGCGGGAGCTTTAAAGTTTCTCTCCGCCATGTGTGTGGTTGTGTTTGAGTCAATTCAATTCAATTTTATTTATATAGCGCCAATTCATAACAGAAGTTATCTCATTGCATATTTCCTATAGAGCAGGTCTAGACCGTACTCTTTATAATATTAATAACAGAGACCCAACAAATCCCACCACGAGCAAGCATTTGGCGACAGTGGCAAGGAAAAACTTCCTTTAAGAGGCAGAAACCTTGGACAGAACCAGACTCAATGGTGGGCGGCCATCTGCCACTGCCGTGTTAGGTTTTGAGAGAGGGGGGGGATTTTTTTTTTAAATTGTAGAATAGTAATTGTAGTGTTATTATTAATTATTAATATTAATAAATTAATAATAATAGGAATGACAGCTATAGGAAAAATAATGTCAGTATTAGTAACAGAGCCAATAACAACAACTGTAGTAGCAGTTGTCGAGCAGAAACACAGGGGCAGCAGATGGCCCACAACCACAGATCCAGTCTCTGTAGCTCTGGAGGCAGAAATACCTGCTGAAACTAGAGGTGTATGTGTATGATCTGTTTAGGATAACGGTGCCAAGTTAAAAGGAGTTAGTTAGCATGCAAAGACTCTGTCTGTGTGGAGCATAACATAAACTAACATCAACTTAGCATGTGGCTACGAAATTAACCTAACAGATAAACACGTCACAACAAAACCTCAATGAAAACACATCAGTAACATCACATGTACAAAAGTTAAACAGTCCTTTGCTTAGCTATATACACTGTTACTCTATGCTATGCCCAGTTGTTATGTTACCTGTCCGTGGGAGGGAAAGAGAGGTGGCTTTGGTGCTGCTGTTAGCTGGCGGTCAGTCTGTTGTAGACAAGCCAAGCTGGGAAGAATTGTGGTTCCACTGTGGAAGCGTCTTTTGCTGTGCAGTGTCTGATTGTAGAGATTGGAGGAAGCCGGTCGCTCTGCCTGTGGTTGTCCTTACAGAGTTAACCGCTCGGTGTTAAATTGCTTTGTGCTCCTGTTAGCATGTGAAGTTAGCTGGCAGGCTTTGTGCAATAGCCGTTTGCACTACACTTCGTTGCAGAGATCTCATAGGCCTTTGCAGCGCTTTGGTAGACCAGGAGACTTCGGTTCTGCTGTGTGTTTCTGCTCTGAGCAGATTACACGGCGGAGGAGAGCGTTCAGGTGGGTGTCTGCTGGTGAGCAGACCACCCTGAGAGAGGGATGGGCCACGGCCGTCCGCTGCAGTGAAGTATTCCAGGAGAAAGAGAGCTAGAACAAATGCTCAATGACCTTTTTATTGACCTAGTGACATCCAGGTCACAGGTCAGACTGGCCTATGCTGCGTTCAATGGTTCTCAGGATTGTTAAGCAAAAGAATGCTCCTAAAAAAAGTGCAATCACCCAAATGAATGAATTCATCTGTGGAGTCCCAACAACAAGAATATCAGCAAAAGAATGCAAGCAGAGGCGAGAGCAAGCAGCAAAGCATCTGCACTGTAAGAAAGCAGGAAGCGAGCATAAAGTCTGCATAAATGTTTTATCAAGGTTACAGTACATTATCATTGCACGGTAATGTAGTTTAAAGTCAAAATGTGAATAATCTGAAGATTTGAAAAAGTGGTAGCATTAAAAAAGACAGTGTGGCAGAAAATACAGTGTAGGAAAAACTACATCACAAAATTATCTAAACCTTGCAGGGAAAAAATGGCATAGTTCTTGAACAGTCTTAATCACACAGTACATCCCTTCCTTCTGA